>NW_026844109.1:3066112-3226343 GCF_029531705.1 Pantherophis guttatus
GGGATTTTTATTTATTTATTTATTTTTATATGCCACCCTTCTCCGGAGACTCAGGGCGGCTTACAATGCGTTAAGCAGTAGCCTTCATGCTTTTGTATATTTTATACAAAGTCAGCTTATTGCCCCCACAAACTGGGTCCTCATTTTACTCACCTTAGAAAGGATGGAAGGCTGAGTCGACCTTGAGCCTGGTGAGATTCGAACTCGCAGTAATTGCAGGCAGCTGGATGTTAAATGCTGCCTTAGTAGGAGGCATTAGCCTCCTACGCCACTCAGGCTCAGGAATTATGATTGTCTTTCACACTTACGACCGTGGCAGCCTCTCCAACAGTCACGTGATCAAAATTTGGATGCTTGGCACCTGACTCATATTTATGACGGTTGCAGTATCCCGGAATCAGGTGATCTGGTTTTGCGACCTTCTGATGAGCAAAACCAGATTCGTTTAACAACCCGGTTACTAATGCAAGAGCAGTGGTGATGTCCTTAACAACTGTAAGGCCAGAAAGGTCGTAAAACGGAGCAAAACTCACATAATCACCCTTTAGCAACATAAATGTTGGGGCTCTACTATGGTTGTAAATTGAGGACTACCTGTATTGCCAGGTTTTTTGCAAGTTGCCTGGAGTTCTGATGTCACAATGGGCGGCATATAAATTGCATGGATGGGTGGATGGATAAATGGATGGATAAACAAACAAAACAAACAAACAAATACCAATAAAGTAAATCAATAAATAGAGAAGGAGCTTTGAGGAGGAATTAGAAAGGAGGATGGGAGAAAAGAGGCACCACCAAGCAAAGGAGATAGGGCTGAGCAGTTAGAGGGGAGAATATTTGTTGCAATCAAGCTGGCAGGAATAGCCAACACTCCAGCAGATAGGCTCAAGATACGGAAGGATCTGGACAGACTTCAACATTGGCTGCTATCTAACAAAATGAAATTCAGTGGTGAAAAAAGCAAGGTTCTACATTTAGGCGAGGAAAACAAACTGCACAGGTACAGTATATGTGGTACCTCGCTCAATAGTAGTAATTGCGAGAGGGATCTTGGCATGGACAACCATTTAGATATGAGCCAGCAGTGTGCAGTAGCTGCCAAAAAAGCCAACATAGTTCTGGGCTGCATAAACAGAGGGAGAGAATCAGGATCAGATGAAGTGTTAATACCACTTTATAAGGCCTTGGTAAGGCCACGCTTGGAACATGGCATCCAGTTTTGGTGGCCATGATGTAAAAAAGATGTTGAGACTCTAGAAAGAAAGCAGAGAAGAGCAACAAAGAGGATTAGGGGACTGGAGGCTAAAACATATGAAGAACGGTTGCAGGAACTGGGTATGTCTAGTTTAATGAACAGAAGGACCAGGGGAGACATGTTAGCAGTCTTCCAATATCTCAGGGACTGCCACAAAGAAGTGGGAGTCAAACTATTCTCCAAAGCACCTGAGGGCAGGACAAGAAACAACGAATGGAAAGTAATCAAGGAGAGAAGCAACTTAGAACTAAATTTCCTGACAGTGAGAACAATTAACCAGTGGAACAACTTGCCTCCAGAAGTTGTGAATGCTCCAACACTGGAAGTTTTTAAGAAGATGTTGGATAACCATTTGTCTGAAGTGATGTAGGGTTTCCTGCCTAAGCAGGGGGTTGGACTAGAAGACCTCCAAGGTCCCTTCCAACTCTGTTTTTCTATTCTATTCTATTCTATTCTATTCTATTCTATTCTATTCTATTCTATTCTATTCTATTCTG
This sequence comes from Pantherophis guttatus, assembly GCF_029531705.1. The sequence goes on from NW_026844109.1 coordinate 3,067,865, forward strand.
AGGAGGTATAAAAAAAAATCAAGATGGATACTGCAGCCCTCTATTCATAAACATGGTGGGATTTCAACTCTGTGGTTGCAGTTACCATCCTGTCCTCCGTGGGCCATGAAATTGAGAGGGCCCCATCCAAATGTTCCTTTTAGAAAAAATAGCCTGCTGGTTTAACATTTCCCTGAGCTGTTTTCAAGTTGCTATTTTTTTGGGGGGGGGGAACTGAATGGAAAATGCTAATGTGATAACGTATTCTAAACCACGGATGCATTGTTTTAATTTTTCAAGCAATCCTTTTAATTAAGCGGCATTGAATTATTGGTGTGGAAGACACACGGGCTCCCTAACTCTGCCAGACAATATTTGTTCTGATGTAATAACTGTTTTGCTGTCTTCAGCACTGGATGTGCGCTTCCCGCGGGCTCCCATCAATCCTGTTGAGGAATGATCTGTCTACTACCAGGAGGAAGCTCTTCTGAACAACACCTGCAACCAGGAGCCCACTTCATCCTTTCCATGAAGAGATGGATCAGGAATGAAACCTGGTCTTTGGGTGATAAGTTAATTTCGTTGTATGGGTATACTGTGTATACACATACAATGACAATAAAGTTGTTGTTGTTATTATTATTATTATTATTATTATTATTATTATTATTATTATTGGTTAATCTTTAGTGAGATTCACAGCCTTTGAGGCTGGTTAATAGCTCAGCAGTTCGAGTCCTAACCAAGGACCTAGGAACTGTTAAGGTATCGTCGGAGGATGTAAGCTGTTCCGAGTAAGGTGGTTTTTTGTAGAGTCAAAATGTTCAAGTCCGGCAAATTTAGAATTTCTAAATACCGGGGTAGCCCTTTGGGTATTGCTCCAAGGGCTCCAATTACAATCTGGACAACACACGATTTCTTTTTCCACAGTCGCTCAACTTCAATTTGCAAGTCCGGTACTTTGTGATTTTTTCTTGCTGCTTATCTTCAATCCGTGCATCACCAGGTATTGCAATGTCAATGAACCATACTTTTTTCTTTTCAACTATTGTTATGTCAGGTGTGTTGTGGACCAAGTGCCTGTCAGTCTGAATCCTAAAGTCCCACAAGATCTTGAGTTTCTCATTCTCTAAAAACTTTCTCAACCTGATGTTCCCAGTGGTTTTTGCTGTACTCAAATCCAAACTTCTGGCACAATTTCCAGTGAATGATCTTAGCAACACGGTCATGGCGTTTATTATTTATTTATTTATTTATTTATTTATTTATTTATTTATTATTATTATTATTATTATTATTATTATTATTATTATTATTAGGCAGGGGTTGGACTAGATGACCTACAAGGTCCCTTCCAACTCTGTTATTCTGTTCTGTTAATGTGACCTCATCATAGAATCATAGGGCTGGAAGGGATCGTGGATGGCTCCTAGTCAAACCTGCTGCCCAAAGCAGGAGACATTGTACCATCCCAACAAATGGTTGTCCAATCTTTTCTTGAAAACCTCCAGCAATGGAGTACCCACCACTCCAGAGGGTAAATGTTCCATTAATTAATTGTTCTCACTGTCAAGAAATGTCTGCTTAATTCTAGATTGGATCACCCTCTGGTGAGCTTCTCCCCATTACTTCTTGTCCTGCTCTCAGGTGCTTTGGAGAATAAGTCAATCCTCTGTGACAGCCCCTCAAATATTGGAAGAGTGCTATCGTATCACCCCTAGTTCTTCTCTTCTTTAGAGTAGGCATGCCTAATTCCCTCAATCGTTCATCATGCCATTTAGCCTCCAGAATCTTTATCATCTTTCTTGCTCTCCTCTGCATTCTTTCTAAGGTCTTGATATCCCTTTTGTTATCATGGTGACCAAAACTGGATGCAGGATTCCAAGTGTGGTCTCACTAATGCAGTCCACCTAAATCAATGCTAGAAAGGAGGGGAGGAGAAGAAGGAGAAGGAGAAGGAGGAAGAGAAGGATTGTGAGGAGCTTGGTGCTCTCTGAGCTTGGTTGTTTTCTTGCAGAGGTTTTATGACCCTGCTAGAAAGGGGGGGAGGAGGAGGAGGAGGAGGAGGAGGAGGAGGTGGAGGATGAAGATGACTGTAGGGTCCTAGGTGCTCTCTGAGCTTGGTTGTTTTCTTGCAGATGTTTCGTGACCCAACTAGGTAATGTCATCAGTGCTAGAAGAGTTAGGCTTAGAGGTAGGGTTAGACTGGTTGGGTCTTGAAACATCTGCAAGTAAACCACCAAGCTCACTAAGCACCAAGGACCCCACAGTTGTCCTCCTCCTCCTCCTCCTCCTCCTCCTCCTCCTCCTCCTCCTCCTCCTCCTCCTCCTCCTCCTCCTCCTGATATTACTTGGTTGGGTAATGAAATGTCTGCAAGGAAACAGCGAAGCTCATAGAGCACCAAGGACCTCGCAGTCCTCCTCCTCCCTCTTCCTCTTCTTCCCCTCCACTCCCCAAGCCCCACTCCATTCTAGCCTTGATGATGTTACCTAGTTGGGTCATGAGACGTCTGCAAGAAAACCACCAAGCTAAGAGGGCACCAAGGACCCCACAGTTCAAACCTGGACTACAAATATTCTCTTCTATTGGTCTTCATTAATTAAATTTCTACACTGGCTATCTGACACTGGGCGGTTTACAACAATGTAATAAAACAATATAACACATAATAAAAATACAGATTAAAAATATTGAAAATAAGATATGACACACAGTACTCGGAAGGTTGCATGTGGGAGCTGTCCAGGGTCCTGAATTCGGAGAACTAACTCGCCTACCTCGCACCCGGGAGCTGTCGAAGGTCCTGACGTTAGAAACATTTGTCTAGTTTTTTTCTGGCCAGGCGGACCTTGAATGTGAGTAGAGTCACCTGTTGTTTCTGGCTGCAGTGAGGAAGATTCTAGGTACACCGTGCACAAAAGAAACGCCCTTGGTGGGCAAAAAGAAACGTTTCTCACTGTATATTGTCTATGGAGATTCTCCGTCATCCAGGTCACAGTTGTCCCAAAGGTGCTTTTTCCAAAGGCAACTGGACTTCCTGGTTTCTTTCTTTGAAGACGTTTCGCTTCTCATCCAAGGAGTGAAGAAGAAGATGAGAAGCGAAAGAAAAAGAAAAAGAAAGATGAGAATTGAAACGTCTTCAAAGAAAAACCAGAAAGTCCAGTTGCCTTTGGAAAAAACACCTTTGAGACACTTACTGTATTTCGATCAAGTCCTTATGGCAAAATGAGCGTATATTATGTTCCCCCTCTGTTAATTCTTACAAGGAGATAGCAGAGGCAACATTTATTTATTTATTATTTATTTTGTTTCCTGCCTTTATTATTTTACAAATAACTCAAAGCAGCAAACATATCCAACAGACCTTTCTCCTCCTATTTTTTCCACAGCGATCCTGTGAGGTGGGTTGAGCTGAGAGAGAGAGAGAGAGGGACTGGTGTGTAAAGTGGCCTAATTGGCTTTCATTGCTATGGTAGGACTTGAAGTCAGAATTCCTCATTGGAGCCATGATCATCCAGATTCAGCATGCCATAGCTGGGTTAATAAAAGTATATATGAGCCTTGGTGGCGCAGCAGACTAAAGTGCTGTTAAGTAACACCAGCTGCCTGCAATTACTGCAAGTTCAAATCTCACCAGGCTCAAGGTTGACTCAGCCTTCCATCCTTCTGAGGTAGGTAAAATGAGGACCCAGATTGTGGGGGCAATAAGCTGACTTTGTATAAAAAAGAACACCGCTTGGGGGGGCCTGAAAGCCCTACTAAGCAGGTATATACAAAAGTATGAAGGCTATTGCTTAACGCATTGTAAGCCGCCCTGAGTCTCCAGAAAAGGGCGGCGTATAAATCAAACCAATAAATAAATAAAAAAATATTGTTGTGTTGGCTACACAAGTTCTGCTCAAGCAAATGAACTACAGTAGAATTGCTGGATTCACACATTGTGTCCCTCTGAACCTACATACTGACAAACTCCTAAGCCTTATTTTTACCTGGCATAGCAGTTGGCAAGGATTTACTCAGCAGATTTCCATGACCAACCAATGATTTGAAGCTAGGTTCTGATGATGAGGACGAGGATGATGGTGATGAGGATGAGGATGTCCATTCAGTCATGTTCAACTCTTGGTGATTGTATCGGCCAGGTCTCTCCACGTCTTCCAATCTTGCACTATTTCTTTGAGTTTTTCTATGCTCTGGGGGGTGTCAGCTTTGATCTACTATACCCCTTTTTAGAGTGAAGGAATCTGTTGTATATTGTTATGTCATGGAGGGAGGGAGGGAGGGAGGAAGGAAGGAAGAAAATGAGGAAAGAAAAAAAGGAAGTGAAGGAAGGAGGAAGGCAGAATGGAAAGGAGGAATGAGGCAGGAAGGCAGGAAAGAAGGCAGGAAGGAAGAAGTTAAGAGAGAGAGGGAGGGAAGGAAAGAAGGCAGGAAAAAGAAAGGGAAGGAGGGAGGGAGGAAGGCAGGAAGGAAGGAGACTGGAAGGCAGGAACAAAGGCAGGAATGAATTAAAAGAGAGAGGGAGGAATAATGGCAGGATGGAAGGAAGGAAGGAAGGAAGGAAGGAAGGAGGGAGGGAGGAACGAGTTTCTATTCCAAGATCACTCAGATAAATGCTTTTCATCTCCTTCTGCTTCAGACTGTTCTACTTTTTCAATCACCCCATCCTCACTGAAAAATTAATCTATCCCATCTATTGGGGACTTATTCTCCCTGATACTTTGACCAATTCTGAATGTATGTTATCCTAAGCCAATCACGGCATCGTGCTCACACACCTGTGAGCCTAGCTCTGTTCACCTGCCTTTCCTTTTCGAAATCGGAATATTTTGTTTAAGCTACTGAAATTGCTTCGGGGTTGATGGGGGGGGGTAGACCTTTTCAGCGGAGCGTTAGGAAAACAGGGTTCATATTCCGATGTTATGGAAGAAATAAATGGGGATCCCACTTCAGTGCCACAGAAACTTACCACCCTTATGATCCGCCCTCGGCCCGTCACTCAGAGTTTCCAACCTTGGTAGGCGACACATCGATAAAGCCTTAATAAGTCATTGGCATGTTGTGCTGAGGGTCTAGTCTTTATTTCTTGGGTGGGGGCAAGGCGAGCGTGGGCCTCCCCCTCCCAGAATCCCGGGAACTAAACCATCTTAACAAGCTGGAGCGTCTGGCACAGGCAGCCCGACAACCTGCAGGGTGGTCCAAGGAACTGCCATTGATTCCATGGTTAATTGGGGTCTCACCTTGGTCTCTTGCTGCCAATCATCACCCAGCAGGGGACCGAAGCACCGAGGGCTGCAGTCAAGGCTGGGAAGCATCACATGGGTGCAGGTGAGACTCGGCCTCGGCAGTGTTCATTAGAGGGTCAGGGTCAGCGGGGACCCCCGGGGTGGAAGGCTGGATGGAGAAGGCCACCTGCCATCTCCTGAGCATTAATCAAAACTGATCCATGGGTTTCCAGCAGGGTATCTAATTGTCTGAAGTGCAGGGGTGGCAGGAGGCAGGGAAAGAGAGTGAGACATTTAAGAAAGGGGGGAGGGATATATAAGTGGTAGAGGGAAGGTCCTTGGGGATTATCAAGTCTCTGTCAACGGTCTGACTAGCGAACCCAAAAGAAGTAAACGCTCTTGGGAGTTCCAAAGGTGCTTTTTTTCCAAGAGGCAACTGGACTTTCTGGTTTTTCTTTGAAGACGTTTCGCTTCTCATCCAAAAAGCTTCTTCAGCTCTGACTGGATGGGGGTGGGTGGGTGGAATGGAAGGATTCTTTGAGGACTCAGTGGCCTCAACGACCCTCTAAAAAGGATGCAAATGACCAGTTGTTTGCAAGGAACATAAATCCTTCCATTCTCTACCCTCCAGTCGGAGCTGAAGAAGCTTCTTGGATGAGGAGCGAAACGTCTTCAAAGAAAAACCAGGAAGTCCAAGTTGCCTCTTGAAAAAAGCACCTTTGGGACAGGCATGATCTGGATGACGGAGAATCTCCATAAACACTCTCGGGAGTTTTGAATCTCCCAAAGTATAACTTTATTGGATGCACCATCTCAGAACTGCAGAAGCAAAACCAGCTCTGATTTTCCCGTGCAAAAGCTTGCTTCGTTAAATGGTAAATTTCCTTTCTCTCCACTCCTGGGTGTTCACATTGTCCGATTGTAAAACTTCCTTTTGTTATGGGAACAGTCCATGTCTCTGTCTAACACCTGCAGCAGTGACCTTGGTGTGGTTCAAGCTATTACGGTCCGTAGAGGAAGGTTTAGCATTCCATTCAACCCCTCCTTCCTTCGGCTTGAATAGCCAGCTGAAGAGCGCTAGAAGCTCAGAAGAAGTCAAGCAATTCAATCTTGACAGGGCCGTTATCGATGCTTCGGAGAGGATACAGGGACTCAATATCCCTTTGATCCAGGTCTGGCAAGGGTGAAGCTAAGAGATTTGGGGTCGGGGAGGATTACACTGGAGTCCAGATGCCAGTGATCAGTTCCCAGTCTTGGTTCTCCAAGTGTAAAATAGCAGTCTTTCAATATTTGAGGGGCTGCCACATAGAAGAGAGGGTCGGTCTATTCTCCAAAGCCCCTGAAGGCAGGAAAAGAAGCAACTGATGGAAACTAGTCAAGAGCCTTGGTAGTACAGTGGTCTAAATCACCCTGTTATTAAGAACAGCTGCCTGCAATTATTGCAGGTTCGAATCTCGCCAAGGCTCAAGGTTGACTCAGCCTTCCATCCTTTCTAAGGTAGGTGAAATGAGGACCCAGTTTGTGGGGACAATAAGCTGACTTTGTATAAATATACAAAAGGATGAAGGCTATTGCTTAACGCATTGTAAGCCGCCCTGAGTCTCCGGAGAAGGGCGGCATATAAATCAAATTAAAAAAAAAAAAAAAAGAGAGGAGCAACCTAGAATTAAGGAGAAATTTCCTGACACTCAGAACGAGGGAAGCACGCTTATCTTCAGGAAGTTGTGGGTGTGCTCCATCACTGGGGGGTTTTTAAGAAGTGATTGGACAGCCAACGGTCTGGAATGGTATAAGGCCGTGATGGTGAACTTATGGTACGTGTGCCACAGGTGGCACGTGGAGCCATATCGGTGGGCACACGAGCTCAGCTCCAGCACACATGTGCGCGTGGCCAGCTGATTTTTGGGTCTTCTGGGCCCACCGGAAGTTGGGAAATGGCCGTTTCCAGCCTCCTCGAGGGCCTCCGGGGGAGTTAGGGAAGGCTGTGTTTTCCGCCCTCCAGATTCCAGAAAGGCTATGGAGTGGGGGATGAGAGCGAAAAATGGGCCTACTGGGTCCACCGTGCCATCGCGTGCCAAAAGCAGGGAGAGCACGGGGGGCGCACACGCATGTGCATGGGGTGGTGGGGCACATAGAATTATGGGTGTGGGCACTCACGTGTGTGACCCACCCCTGCGCTCCCCCCACTTTTGGCACACAATGGCAAAAAGGTTAGTCATCACTGGTATAAGGTGTCCTGCTTGAGCAGAGGGCTGGACTAGAAGACCTCCAAATTCCATTACAGCTCCATTCTGATTCTGATTCAATATGTACCTTAGTTCTTAGTTTTTTTTTTTTAATTTGATTTATATGCCGCCCTTCTCCGAAGACTCAGGGGGTTACAATGTGCTCAGCAATAGCCGTCATCCTTTTTGTATATTTATACAATACAAAGTTTTATCCAATCCCTATTAATTTTATTGTATTCAAGGTGTTTAATGTTTCTTTATTCTTGCTTTTATTGCAACATGACACTCAAGAGCTGCCCCGATTGTCTGTTGGGCAGCAGATTTAATTAAGAAATAAATATAAGCCGGTGTGGCTGGCAGGTAAATTTCTGGGAGAGCTCACATGCCAGAGAGAAGCTAGAGGGAGCCTGTGGCCAAGGGGATTGCCAGAATATTCAACCGGCACAGCTGCTTGGCTGTAAGGCAGCCCCGTCCTGGCATCCGCCTCCTGCGTGGGCTGCCGAGTGGGGTTTTGCAGAGAAGGGCCGGCAGCTATGATGGATGAGTCTCCCAAGGCGATTCCTTCCTTATATCAGAGGGTTGGGTTTTTTTTTGGCTAGCCTTGCCATTTTTAATTGTCGCTCTTTGTTGAACAAAGCTTTTATTTATCCTTTCTTTTCTTTTTCTGGCGATGGCATCTCTTTCAATAAAAGTATCGACTGCCCAGAACAAAAGCGAGGCTGCCTTTATCCGTCTTCCTTTCTGATTCTTCTCTGGCTCCCTTGTCGAAGGAAACTTTGCTAATTACGGGAGAAGTTTTGGGGTCAGAGTCTCAAAACTTTAGAGCACTTCAGAGGCCCTTTCGGCCTCCGATTATCCGCTTCGGGCATGATCTGTTTTGCTACCCAGCGACTGAAATGGAACGATTTCATCCGTAAGGCCACACTTGGAGTACTGCATCCAGTTTTGATCACATTACACACACAGACACACAAAGATATTGAATTTTGGAAAAAGTGCAGAGAAGAGCAACGGAGATGATTAAAGGCCTGGAGACTAAAACATGTGAGGAACGGCTGCAGGATTTGTGTATGGCTAGTCTAGAGAAATAAGGGATGTGGTGGCTCAGTGGCTATGATGCTCTAGCTTGTCGATCAAAAGGTCGGCAGTTCAGTGGTTCGAATCCCTAGTGCTGCATAACGGGGTGAGCTCCCGTGACTTGTCCCAGCTTCTGCCAACCTAACAGTTCGAAAGCAGGTAAAAAATGCAAGTAGAAAAATAGGGACCACTTTTGTGGAAGGAAACCGTGTTCTGTGCACCTTTGGCATTGAGTCATGCTGGCCACATGACCACAGAGACATCCTCGGACAGCGCTGGCTCTTCGGCTTTGAAACGGAGATGAGCACCGTCCCCTAGAGTCAGGAATGACTAACACATATGTGCGAGGGGAACCTTTACCTTTACCTTTAGTCTAGAGAAACACAGGACTAGGGGATACACGACAGCAGTATTCCAGTATTTGAGGGGCTGCCCGAAAGAGTGGGGGGTATCAAGCTATTTTCCAAAGCACCAGAAGGCAGGACAAGAAGCAACGGATGGAAACTAATCAAGGAGAGAAGCAACGTAGAACTAAGGAGAAACTTCCTGACAGTTAGAACAATTAACCAGTGGAACAGCTTGCATTTCAGACATTGCCTTCAGATTCACGTAACTGCTGGGTTACTAACTTAACAACTGCAGCGCTTCACTTAATGACGGTGGCAAGAAAGGTCATAGAATGGGGCAGAACTCGCACCCCAAATGTCTCACTTAGCAACAGGGGCTCAATTGTGGTCATTAAGTTGAGGACAGGTCAAACTATCTTTTGGGGGGGGTTTCATTTTTTTTGCATGACGCCTCAGGTTTTAGGTTCTCTGCGTCAATCGGGAACGTTTTTTTTAATTAATCCGAGCCGATCCTTCCCCCCTAAAGTCAACTTTGTAATTAGGAGCAACGGGTTGGAAGCCCCAGTGACTGCAGTTGCATTCATTAGCTTTCCCTGTTTATTAATTAGTGTCACCTATGACAATCGATGGGATAGATTGGGGCTGGCATGGGAGGGGGGCGTGGGTGGGGAGGGGGGAAAGCTCACAGCGGGCTCAGCGATAAGAGTTCAAAAGCCGCCACTGCGGGTCCAGTTACTTACAATCGCTATATCTATCTTTGTTTTAAAGTAGGTTTGAGCAACTCCTGGCTGGAGAAATGAAGGGCCCATTGATCTATCGGGCCGAGCAAAGGCCGCTGCTCAGGAATGCAAATCAACATTGATTGGCTTTAACTTTTTAGCGTTGGGCTTTGAGAGGGGTGGGGGGTGGTCCCTGCCTCAGCTTCCAAGAGCTGGGTGGGGGCAGGGAGGGGTGGGTTTGAGTGGGGGGCAGGTCATCCTATTGCCGGTTTCCCCGTCTGCCACAGGGGCGTCTTTGTTAAGCTATTTTGAGGGATTTCAGAATAACAGGGTTGGAAGGGAGCTTGGAGGTCTTCTAGTCCAACCTTCTGAACAAGCAGAAGACCCTATTCCCCATTTCAAGACTGGACTGGTTGTCCAGTCTCTTCTTAAAAACCTCCAGTGATGGAGCACCCATAACTTCTGGAGGCAAGTCGTTCCAAGGATGAATTGTTCTCAGGGTCAGGAAATTTCTCCTTAGTTCCAGGTTGTTTCTCTCCTTCATTAGTTCCCATCCGTTGCTTCTTGTTCTGCTTTCAGGGGCTTTGGAGAATAGGTTGACTCCCTCTTCTTTGGGGCAGCCCTTCAAATACTGGAAGACTGCTCTCAGGTCTCGCCTGGTCCTGGAAGGGACCTCGGAGGTCTTCTAGTCCAACTCCCGGCTCAAGCCAGAACCCCTATACTATTTCAGACAAATGGTTATCCAAACTCTTCTTGAAAAGCTCCAGTGTTGGAGCACCCACAACTTCTGGAGGGAAGTCATTTCACTAATTAATTGTTCTCGGTGTCAGGAAATTTATCCTAAGTTCTAGGTTGCTCCTCTCCTTGATTAGTTTCCATCCGTTGCTTCTTGTTCTGCTTTCAGGTGTCCTCCAAGAGGATCTGGCCTCTACTTGCTCCTTCAGATCTTCCAGGGGTGCAGCCATCTTTGTAGAAGAGACACCACTCTAGCTGTCCTCTTTCTGCTGGTTGCCTTCTTCTTCTCCTTCTTCTATCCTTCCCAGCCTTGTAGACTTCCCAGAGTGTGAGGTCACACCTGCTACTACCTTGGAAGCAGGGGTGAAATTGCTAATGGTTCGGACCGGTCCGGGAGAACTGGTAGCAGAGATTGGGGCTGGTTTGCCAAACCCATTATGATTGCTGGCTGGCAATGTCCCCGAACCGGTGTGCGGCCCACAGCCCTGCCATGCTTGCCTGTCTTTCATGTGGCCTTCCCGGCATCCCTGTGGCCAACTAGGAAAAGCAGGCCACTGGAAAGCCACGTGGTAGGCAGGCAAGCATGGCAGAGCTCCGGGGAAGGGAGCTAGCAGCCTACTCCCTTCCCCACAGCCCTGCCATGCTTGCCTGCCTTCCATGCTGCCTTCATTCTGGTCCCCAATGCCCACTTGCCTTCTAAGGTCAGTGTCCAGTCCAGCCCGGCCAGTGGGTGGGCAGGCAGCCCTTGCTCCAGGGCTGAGAGGGGCGGCGCTGCCATGGTGGTGCTCTGAGAGGGCCAACTGATGTCCTGGATAGTGCCGCACGTGCGGTGCCCACCCGAAGCACCGCTGCCACTGTTCGCTTTCGTTTCACAGCGGGAGAAGGAAGAAAGCAAGCGGCAGCACTGCAGTGGTGCTCGATAAGTGTCACGAGTGTTTCCAGGATTGCTGTGGCTATCTGCCTACTCACAAACAGTATGGTTTTAATCAAGCCATCTCCTGTTGGCAATTACCTACAAGCCTTCCCCGCCCTAGTTAATTGCAGGTTAACTCCCTATATAAGCAAGGACCTTTTGCTTGCTACTTGGGCCTAGTCTTCTAGGCCTAAATGCACAGCTCCTGCAGGAAGCTCAGTGCAACGCCGCAGATGGGAGAAGAATGCAGATAAGGACTCCAGACGCCGTTGCAGAGAAACTCCCACGGATGCTTGCCTTTTGCTGTTTTGAAGCACGCAAGCTATCATTGGGACTGTTGCTGGACCTTTTTCCTCCCACAAGCTTCAAGCAATGTTTGCTTTTTGAACTGTTTTAGCTGTGAAGTTTGTGCTGCCCCTACCTTGATGATGTATCGACGCCGAAGCTGCTTACCTTCATGCTAGCTTTATTCTCTTGTGAGCTGTTTCGGTATTGTGGAGAGGGATCTAGGGAGATAGCCTTGCTTCACATACCCAGATAAGACTTTGTTTTTAATGTGCTTTCTTAAAGACATAGTGCTTTTTAAATGTTTTAAAGTAAATTATATTTTTACACAAGACGCCTCTGTCAGAATCATTTCAGTCTCAGTGTGTTTACTCATGAGCTGGTTCACGGTCCGGGGGACCCCTCAACCCCATTTCGTCACAATAAGGCAGGCAGATGTTGGAAGAAACAACCTTCTGGGTTCTGCTCCAAGTGGGGAAACAGACACTGGAAACATGGAGACTGCTTGGAAAGATGGTTTAATGGTGGACAGGATCACATGGCTTGAGTTCCTGAATAGAAAAGGGGCTGATACAGAAAATCCTCGGGTTTTTATGCTCTCTCTGGCTCTGCATTTCTTGGGGCCCGAAAGAGTATCCTGATTGGTTGTCAGACTCCCAGGGGGTGGGGCCTTGCTGGCTGATGGTCACATGTGCTTCCCAGGTCACATGTGGTGAGTTTCTGCTGCTATTGTGTAGAGGGCTAATCCTATCTTTGTTGATCTTTGGCAATTCCTACTATGGCTCTGCTGAAGGAGGCAGATCTTTGTTACGTAGAATAGACTGGCCCAGGCCTTAATGGCCCATTGACAAAGGGTGGGGGGCAGGAAGGTGGGAGCTGCTTCAAACCATGCTTCTCCATTTCTCATCCAGGGAAATATAATATTCTGCCTTTTTCATATTTCCTAAAATATTTCACTCTTCCAGGAGAGGGTGGGTGCTAACTTCCTACACAGACATCCAGCAACTGCTGCATATGCACCCGCCCCGTTTCTGCAAAGGCAGATTCCCCCCACCCCCACCCCGCAGGGCGATCCAAAAAGAGGAAGGGAATGGTGCCAGAAAGGCCATTTGCGGATGATCTGGTTGTTACCCTAACACAGCCGATGGAATCAATAATTCAGATGGTACGGTGTCAGGATTTAGATTGAATCAGAAAAAAAACCAAGATGATAGTTAAAAATATGACAGTTGATCAAAAGAAGGAACTGGAAAGGAAGGCAGGCTTTGAAATAGTATCAAAAGTGAGATATCTAGGAGTTCAAGTTGCAGATTCAGATATAAAACTGTTTCAAAATAATTACGAGGTGTTGTGGCGAAAGGTACAAAAGGATATGGAAACCTGGAAAAAACTGATCCTAAGAAATTGTCATGTATGTATCCTAATGTGCAACCGAAGTGCTGGAGATGCGATTGTTTAGATGCTACGTATTATCATATATGGTGGACATGCAAGAAAGTGAAGGCTTTTTGGATAAAAATTTGGTGGGTTATGCAAAATGTTTTAAAGGAAAAAAATTCAATTTTCTCCTCATTTGTTCTTATTGGGTATAGTTAAGGGTTTTTCAGTGGGTGAAACAAAATTGATATTGTATATGGTGACAGCAGCTAGGTTACTGATTGGTCAATATTGGAAAAGGGATGATATGCCTACAATTCAAGAATGGACTTTGAAGATGGCCAGTTTCGCAGAAATGGCGAAGATATCAGCATACTTAAAAGACCGGACTCAAGAGACTTATGTATGGGAATCGAAGAATTGGATAGATTATGTGCAGAATAAATACCAAACCAAGAAGTACCAGATAGTTTTTAGCTAAATGTTGTGTAGAAATGTATAGTTTATAGGGGCGAAATAGTCTATTGTGATGTAAAAATTTATAGTGCACAGGGAGGGGAATAGAGGGGTGGTAAAGTGTGACATAATATAATGTGGATGGATTTCACCTTGGGGAAGTCATGGGGAGGGATGGGGGGGGAAATGGGGGAAAAATTTGTTGTTTGTAAAACTTTTTCAATAAAAAAAAAAAGAAAAATAAACAGTCTTTACTTGTAGTAAAAAACAAACTTGGCTTCTCAAAACAAAGAGAACACTTCTTCAAACAATCACGGTTCAAGACAAAACATAGTTTGCTTACAATTCCAGTTCTCTTCAGTAACACAGACACAGTTCCTTCCAGCAGTTCAACCTTCAATAGCAGGAGCAGAAGTGAATGAACGTCCTGCCTTCTTTTATGTCTGCTTAGCACAGCCAATTAGTCATCTTTGTAGCAGTTAAAGTTACAGAACATAGTTTTCTATATATTACCTACCCAACCGTAGGATAAGCATCCAACATGGAGGATTGGGGGAGGGGAATGCGTGGCCCTCCGGGATGGAGAGCGGGGCAAGAGAAGGCTCCGAGGTTCGCTTGGGCAGTCAAGCCAGATGGTGGAGGAAAACTCATAGCGTTGGGGCTTCAGAAGGGCAGAATGGGCTTCAGAATGTGCAGCTCCTGGCTCTAAGAGTGAGTGACGTGAGTGACATGAAGTTGGCCACGCCCACCAAGCCAAGGAGAGGATACAGCTGACTCACCCATTCCAGGAGAACCTCGAGAATGTCTTGCATCATAAAGAAGTCTCCAACCTCCGGGTGATACAGCAGCTGAGGAAGAAGAGTAGAGATACGGAGCATTAGCCAAGCCAAGGAAGGGAACTGCCCCAAGAGCCTCGACTAAAGATGCCACTTTCAGCCATTACGGGGAGAGGAAAAGAAAATACAGTCCTCGGTTAGTGACCCCTGAAAGTCACAATGGCACTGACAAAAGGGACATGTCCATTTTTCAGACTTAGGACCATTGTAGCATCCTAATGGTCATGTGATCAAAATTTGGGTACTTGCCGGTCCATATTTATGACGGTTGCAGTGTTTCGAGGTTACATGATCCCTTTTGTGACCGTCTGATAAGCCAAGTCAATGGGGAAACCAGATTAACTAATTCACCAGATTGACTATTGTAAGAACTGCACTGCAGCGATTCACTTAACAACTGTGGCAAAGAAGGTCGAACAATGAGGCAAAACTTGCTTAAGAACTGTTTCGTTTAGCAACAGAAATTTGGGGCTCAGTTGTGGTCGTAAACCGAGGACAACTTTTAGACGGAAATCACTGAAAGATCTGGTTTATCCTAAGTATTCGACCACGGCATTGGCTTAAGGACTGCTGAAGTCACTTAGTGACCACTGGAGGTTCTATGACGGTCATATGTCGCGGACTACAGTATGGCATTAGGTAATGTAAATGAGAGTTGTAAGAATACAAAACTGCCTATAATACAAAGAGTAAAAAGAAATTGTGGTCATTGAGCCTTCCTTCCTTCCTTCCTTCCTTCCTTCCTTCCTTCCTTCCTTCCTTCCTTCCTTCCTTCCTTCCTTCCCTCCCTCCCTTCTTTTCCCTCCCCCCTCCCTCCCCCCAACAACTTCTGGAGGGAAGCCCTCCCACCGATTAACAGACTAGCAGAAGACCTTGGAGACCCCCTGCTCAAGCAGCAGATCCTCTACAACAGGCACCCTCAAACTACGGCCCACGGGCAAAGAATACGGCCCGCGGAGTGGTGTGATTAAGCCCCGCCCCTTGCCCCGCCCCTCACTGCCTTATCTTCCAGGGAGCCAGCTGCAAGGCCAGCTGAGGGCCAGCTGAGGGCTGATCTCACCGGTGCAGCCTTGAGAAGCAGCTGTGGGCTTGTAAAGTACTGCTTTAAATTAAAAGACTTTGAAAACAATTTAAACGGGGCTTAGAAGGAGAAAGGCAAAAAAAATGAATTGGCCCCCTGTTTAAAACGTTTGAGGACCCCTGCTCTACAACGTCAGACAAACGGCTGTCCAGAATATTGGGGTGCATCCCAAGGTCTCCTCACCTCCGAGAAGAAAACCTTCCCGATGGTCTTCTCTCTTAGATCGGAACGGGGCAGGTAGGTGTTGGCCTCTCTGAACATCACCTTCAGCTCACGTTTAGAGAAGCTGAATAAGTTCCCAAAAGAGCAAATACGGAGAGCTCAGACGAGATCTGCTGGTTAGGGAGAAGAAAATCACCAAGCTAGAGATATCATGATCTGAATTCAACTACTCAATGAATTACTCCATTTAGAGAATTTCTCAACCTCCCTCTCACCTCCCACTCTCTTTTTCACTCTCCCCTTCCCTCCCTCTCTTCTCCTCTAACCTTTCCTCTCTCTCACTTTTGTCTTCTGGGTCTCCCTCCCTCCCTCTTTCTCTCCCTCTCCCCTCCCTCTCCTCTCTCTCTCACACACCCCTTCTCTCTCTCTCCCCCCTCCTCCCTCCCTCTCTCCCCCATCTCTCTATTTCTCTTTCTTCTCCATCTCTCTCTCTCTCTCTCTTTCTCCCATAAAGATGGCCTGGGTACCATCTGCAGAATTCTAATTTTATGGAAAATGCTTAGAAAGTTCAACAACAACTGTGTTGTGCTGATCTGAAACAGGGGTAAGCTTGCGGATGATCCTGGGGCCCTTCTAGAGAGCTGGAGAAGTGCCAGAGGAGGTGGAAGAGAAGGAAGGTTGCCCCTCTCTTCAGCTTCACCAAACCAGGTGTCCGCCTAGAAAATCTACAACACCACACAGCCTATCTAGCAAAATGCCCTAGATTGGTCATCTAGATTGGTGTTGCTTGATCTCAGACACTTTAAGATGTGTGGACTTCAACTCTGCTGGCCTGAGAACTCCAGAAGGAGCTGCTGAGATTGAACAACACTGGTCTAGATCAGGATTTCTCAACCTTGGCAACTTTAAGAGGGGAGGACTTCAACTCCCAGAACTCTCCAGCCAGCATACTGGAGTTGGGGTCCCCATCTTTGGGGCAACCATGACCTGGATGATTGATCATCTCCATGGACAGTGAACTGGGAATAGGTGGGCTCTGAACTTGTGTGTTCTCCTTCAAGAAGCTTCTGCATGGCTATTCTGCTATTGGAGGGACTAACCTGTCTCTCTTCCTTCGTAGGACGACATCGAACTGAGGAATACCTCCATCACCATTTTCGGCATGCTCCTGAAAGGACTGAAGGAGATACAGAATGGCCAAAAACATCCTGAACAGCCTTGTTCCCCTACTCATACAACTGTCAAATGATCGGACAAAAGAGGTGAGTTGAAGGGCTGCGTAACCTGAGTCCTGCTCTGATCCTGCTACCTTCACAGAGACCACTCTGTACCCCCATCTTCACTCAGAGCAACGTGGTTGTACCACGTGGACACTCTGGAGAATGCAAAGAGATTCTGGACAATCCTGAAGTTGTGGGGTCCTTGGTGCTCCCTGAACTTGGTTGTTTCCTTGAAGTCCCTTCATGACCCAAGTAGGTGACAGCATCTCCCCCTTTCCTCCCTCGGCCAGGTCTCCAGGAAGACCCTCGACTCCTGCGTGTCCTTTATGAACTGGGGGGGCTTTCCCAGCAACTTGTTTGACTATGAAATGTACACCAGTCTCCATAGCATGTACTCCAACATCTGCTACGTGGTTGTAAGTAGGAGCCAAGCTGGCCTGTTTTCTTCCAGATTAGAGTATACTAAGCGTTTATTTCTTTATTTTGTCCTGCCATTCTTATTTTTATAAAGAGTTCAAGATGGTGGGCATCCCTAATACTTCTTCTTTTCTTCACAACAGCCCTGTGAGGTGGGTTGCCCTGAGAGAGAGGGACTGCACCAAAGTCACCCAGTGGCCATCCTGACTAAGGCGGGACTAGAACTCACCAGCTCCTGGTTTGTTGCCTGATGCCTTAACCACTAGACTAAACTGACAAGAGGGATTCTTCTTGGATTTTTGCTCTCTCAGTACCAGCAGAAGTTCTATGTGCAACGGTTTTTCAGGCAGTTTCTCCCCTCTTTCTTAAGGGTATGGCTGCCGTTGTTAAGTTAGTCACATGGTTGTTAAGTGAATCTGGCTTCCTCCCGGATTTTGCTCATCCGAAGGTCGCAAAAAGTGATCTTTGACCCCCAAGACACTGTAAGCGTCATAAGTACAAGTCGGTTTGCCAAGCATCCGGATTTTGATCTTGGGGATGTGGCAACGCTTGTAGGTGTGAGAATCAGTCGTAAGTCACTTTTTTCAGTGCCATTGTAACTTTGAATGGTCACTAAATGAACTGTTATAAGTCGAGGACTACCTGCCCTATATCCCTCTCTTGTATAGGCAACCCCACAGCAGTGGTTTTTTCTCTGGAAATATTTCCAGCTGGCCTCCCATTCTAGTATTAACTGGATTCAAGGCTGTTTAGGTTGTTTCCCAAGATGATGGTTGTTTGCACAGTCCTAGAACATAAAATAATACAGTTGGAAGGGACCCTAGAGGTCTTCTAGTCCAAGCCCCTGCTAAAGCAGGAGACCCTCTTCCATTTCAGAGCAGTGGCTGTCCAATCTCTTCTTTAAGGCCTCCAGTGAGGCCTGGAGAGAAAAACATAGGAAGAACGGCTACCCCTCGTCCTTCTTTTTATTAGACAGACCCAATCCCTGGAACCATCCCGTAAAGTCCCAAAGCGACTCTTCCAAGTGGAAACCAATGAATTGCGCGTTTTTTTTCCTGAATCAGTCGATTTAGCCGTCCCTGTTAACCCCACCAACGTTTTCTTTTTATGCGCCTAGGCTGCTGCGCACAATACATGCAACCGGATGTGGTGACTTCCCTACAGATTGAAGAGGTTTTCATTGGTGAGTTTCAAAGTTCCCTCGCTTGAACTGGTGACTTGTTCTCCGGAAGCTCTGTCACTGATGAGGGTTGGTTCTCACGGTTGATCCCGGAAATCATTTGTTTTCTGGATTCGTTTCAGGTCTCCGGGATCTGCAAGGCGATTGTGAAGCCTCGGTGACTCAGGCTGCAGCTGACTCAATGGAAGAAATCTTTCGGCAGTGTGGCCATCGGATCAATCCGGATCTTATTAGTAGTCAACTCCTCTCCAAGGTCATCAGGAGGATCTCCGAGACCAAGCAATAATAGTTAATAGCGTAATAGTTTTCTTTATTGTCATGGCATCTCATAGAATGAAATTAAGTGCCATCCTCACTGTACTGTATATTATCCTTTTTAAAAACCCTATGAAAATAAAACAAAAACACACCTCCTTCACACTGTATGCAATTGAATTGAAAACCCCTGATATTGCATTAATATTGCACTCTACATAGAATTGTATAGTTACTGCTCTGGAATAGAAGCAGTTTTTCAGCCTCTTTGTCCTTGTTTTTATTGTCCTGTACCGTCTGCCAGATGGTAATAGTTCAAAAAAAGGGGGTCCCAGAATGAAATGGGCCCTTAAGGATGTTTTGAACTTTCACCTGCCTTCCAGCTGGTCTTTGGGGAAAGCGAGGAAGCGCGAAGAGAATTCTTACATCGCGAAGGACCACGAAGGAACATCGTGGAAACAGGACCTGGCAGGGAGATTGTGGAAACAGGCCCTGGAGATAGACAGAACAATTTAATGTCAGAGAGAGGAGAAGGTTCCACGAGAAGGTCACAGAGCCACAGGTGCTATTGGAGAAGGGTGGTAGCAACCATCAACCATCGATGATATCTGGAACATCTCCACTCTTAGTCGTCTTCCAGCAGAAACAGGAACGCCTAGAGTAGGGCAGATGCAGAGAGCCAAGCACTCCCATGGGGGGAGATCTAATGTCCTCCAAAAAGATGCTCATTATTATCCACATAGATGGAGCATTGAATAAAAGCCTTCAGGAAAACCTCTGGATCCCAAAGGCGTCTTCCCATGGGCCCTGATCTCCTTTGGAAAGCATGCGACGTTTCTCAACTTAGTTTGTTAAGCCAGAAGGTGGCCGAGCACTGGTCCCCTCCTCATATCTGTTCCTGGCAGTCCTTTCAACTTTCAGCCCTGAATGAGCCCAGCCTTATAGGTTGTAAGTTGCACCGGTCATAAACCGGGTCACCCTGGGTCCATGATCGATTTAATGACCTTTGAATAGATTAAGGGAGTTGTTCAAAAGTACAGACGTTGTAAATAATCATATATTCATCTGCCTCTCCTAGGGGAAATTGTTTCTAAGACTAGAATTAAAATGACCACAATTGAGCCCAAAATTCCTGTTGCTAAGTGAGACATTTTTAAGTAAGTTTTGTCCCATTTTACCAACCATTCTTAAATTAATTGCTGCAGTTGTTAAATCAGTAACAAGGTTGTTAAGTGAATTGGCTTTGCTGGTCAGACGGTTGCAGAAGGGGATCATGTGACCCCGGGACACTGCAACCGTCATAAGTCCATGCCAGTTGCCAAGCATCTTGAGTTTTGATCATCTGACCGTGGGGATATTTCAAAATGGTCATCCCCACTGTTTTTACTGTCTTCACTTCAAAGCGTCACTAAATGAATGGTTGTAAGTCGAGTACTGCCTGATACGTAACCCAGGTGGTCCTCAACCTACGACCACAATGGAGCCAAACATTTCTGTGCCTAAGTCAGATATTTGTTATGTGAGTTTTGCCTCATTTTACGACCTTTCCAGCCACTGAATCACTGCCCTTGTTAAATTAGTCATACCATCGTTAAGCGAATCCAGCTTCCCCATTGACTCGGTTTATCAGAAAGTGACGAAAGTTGATAGCATGACCCAGGGACACTGCGACCGTCGTAAATGTGAATCAGTGGCCAAGTGTCTGGATCTGGATCGCGTGACCGTGGGAAATGCTGTGGAAAACGATCGTAAGTCACTTTTTCTGTGCTGTTGTAACTTTGAATGGTCACTAAATGAACTGTTGTAAGTCGAGGACTACCTTACCCCAAGGCGGCCTGGGTTTCCTTTCTTTTCGTTCTCCACTTTCTGCCAAGTCTTTCCAAATTCTTCCAGCAGATGGTGACATAATCTTACGAGTCTTCCCTCAGCCAAGTTCTGTAAAAAATAATAACCAGAATTTGGTTTGGAATTTTGGAATTTTCTTATATATACCTTCTCTGAACTTTCTGAACATGTCCCGGTCAGTTTCTCAGCATGATCGGTTTTTCTTTGCCTCCTTCCAGGATTTCTTTCTTTCTTTTTCTTAAATCTACCTCTTCCCCTACTTCCTGGTTGTCAGTCTCTCATGCCTTGAAGACTTCCTGACCATGCTAGGATTTTAGAAGAGCAGAAAAAGGCAGATGGGTGCTTGTATCTGCTGAAAAAGAGACCACTTGGAAACCAAATTATATTTCAGAAAAACTGCTCGGAAGGGAATGTTGGGAGTGCCTCCTAGGACAATTCCTACATCAGTTTAGGAGACATAATAGGAAGCCTCCTTCAATTTCTCCCTAATTCCTTCTCTGTCGGTGCTAATGAAAGACAAAGAGAAGGAAATGAATGGTTAATGTTGATTGAAGGAAGGCAAATCTATGCGTCCCAGGATAATGTCTATGGAGACTCTCAGCCATCCAAGTCATGGTTGTCCCAAAGGTGCCTTTTCAAGAGGCAACTGGACACTCTTGGTTTTTCTTTGAAGACGTTTTGCTTCTCATCCAACAGAACTGAAGAAGCTTCTTGGATGAGAAGCGAAATGTCTTCCAAGGAAAACCAGAAAGTCCAGTTCCCTCTGGAAAAAGCAGCTTTGGGAGTCCCAGGATAATGTTGCAAGGTCCGATCTGGGTCAGTCTTCTCAGCTTTTGGACCTGTGCTAGAGCCCATCTTCAGGGAACTTCTCTCTACTGGAATATGGGCTATTCTACGCTTCATTTTTATGTGGTGCCTTCCTATTCAGTGGTGTGTGGATGGCCGGCGATTGGCTGTTGTTTCCTTGTGCTGCCGAGCCCTCGGCTCCTAAGTACCTGATAAGCTGGTGGTAAATCAGCCCTCCAATTGACTGGAAGGAACCTTGGAGGTCTTCTAGTCCAGCCCGTTGGTCAAGCGCAGGAGAACCTATACCATTTCAGATAACTGACTGTCTAGTCTCTTCTTAAATGGATGGAGACTCATCAAGGAGAGAAACAACCTAGAACTAAGGAGAGATTTCCCGACAGTTAGAACATTCAACCAGTGGGACAACTGGCCTCCAGAAGTCGAAGCTGAAGTTGAAACTCCAACACTGGAAGATTTTAAGAAGAGATTGGACCACCATTTGTCTGAGATGATTGTAGGGTCACCTGCCTGAGCTTGGGGTTGGACTAGAAGACCTCCAAGGTCCCTTCCAAGTCTCTTATTCTGAAATAATTGGAGAATTCTACTCAGGTCAAAGTTCAACTGATTAAGACAATAGCTGTGACTCAAGGAAACAGCAGATAACTATGTTCAGTGAGGCCTTCAAAATACTCAAAGACATTATTAATAGGGTATATCTCTCACAGACGCTGGGACCCTGAGCGTAACACGATCTCATATTGTTGTTTGACTTATTAGCATTTATTTCATGTCTGAAGTCTCTTCCAGTAATGAAACTATTTTTGTCCAATCCAGAAAACGTTCAGAAAGTGAATGGCAGCTTAAATCTCTGGAGAAACAGGAGACACCTTGATCTGCCATGTAACCCCCGTGAGAAAGAAGGAATGGTTAGGTGCAAAACTGACTGTAGGGAGATCTGATGCCATGAAGGTTGTTCAAAGCTGAAGAGGTCAAGAAACTCGAAATTTAAAGAGCTGCCGGTGTTTAAAGCAACTGGAGCAGACTCAGCTCTGAAACCAGAAGCTGCATTGAATCACCAAAATCGCCCCTTTCAAAACAAACTTTCTTTCTTTCTTCATCTAAGTGAAAGGATTGTCCATCTCACAAAGGAAGAGATTCTGGATGGTCTGCAAGAAAACTGAAATGCAGGAAACTCTTGACTTGCCATCACAATCTGGGCCAAAATGTAGGTTGCTAAGCGAGATGGTTCTTAAGTGAGTTTTGCTCCATTTTACAACCTTTCTTGCCACCGTTGTTAAGTGAATCGTTGTCTAGTCCAAGGGGCTGGACTAGAAGACCTCCAAGATTCCTTCCAGCTCATTCTATTCTATTCTATTCTATTCTATTCTATTCTATTCTATTCTATTCTATTCTATTCTATTCTATTCTAAGTTAGTCACACGGTTGGGAACTGAATCTGGCTTCTTCATCATCTTTGCTGGTCAGAAAGTCAGAAAAGGGGGTCATGTGACCTTGGGACACTGCAACCGTCATAAGTACATGCCAGTTTCCAAGCCTGCAATGGTCCCTTTTCCCTTTTTTTTTTAAAAAAAAAAACTGTTTGTTTTTTTCACAAAAACTTTGTTTTCAACTGCAGCTTTTATATCGTTGGAGAGTTTTACCAAAACTACTACAACACCCCAGCGATGATGGGCAGTGCAGAAACTGGATCCCCCCAAAAATCATATATACAAGTAGTCCTCGATTTGCGGCCACAACTGAGCCCAACATTACATTAGTAACATGGTTGTTAAGTGAATCGGGTTTCCCCCTTGACTTTGCTTGCCAGAAGGTCGTAAAAGGGGATCACGTGACTCGTCATAAATGTGAGTCACTTGCCAAAGGTCCGAATTCTGATCATATGATCGTGGAGATGCCAGAATGGTCATAAGTGTGAAAAATACTTTGTTCAGTGCTGTTGTAATTTGAACCATCACTAAAAGAACTGTCATAAGCCAAGGACTCCATAAGAATAGAATAGAATAGAATAGAATAGAATAGAATAGAATAGAATAGAATAGAATTAGAGAGTTGGAAGGGACCTTGGGGGTCTTCTAATCCAACCCTCTGCCCATGCAGGAAACCCTACACCAGTATATCATGTATCCTATATCTCCTATCTCATATCTCATAATAAAAAAATATTAAAAAACCAAGCTCAGTTGCAGACTTAGCCAATCAAAGAACAAAGTAGATCAGCCTTAAACTTGGTTAGGTTCTTTTGAGATCTACCAAGTTGAGGGACACCATCACACGGGGTCATTCCATAGTGACCCCCAGCTTTGCTCCCCATAATGTGGCTAATGTTATCAAGGGGGTTATCCAGGGGACCCTCCATATCCCACCCCTATTATCTTGGGGAGTAAGAGGCCCCTTGGGTCATGACACCAGCTGTCCCCCCTGAGAACACAATGCGCTGATGTCACAGCCCCTGGGGCAGAGATATAAAGGCAAAAGGGAAGAGAGGGGAGCTGTGGAGAGTTGAGGAGAGGAGGATAGTTGAGCTCAGTTGAGTTGTGTTGAGCAGAGCAGAGCAGAGCGGAGTGGTCTACTTTGTCAAAGGCCTTGCTGAAGTCTAAGTAGAGTATGTCCACCGCATTTCGCTGGTCTACTTATTTAGTCACGTTGTCAAAGAATGAAATAAGATTGCTTTGTCCTGATCTGTTTTTAACAAACCCACACTGGCTTCTAGCTAGAACTTTATTTATTTCTAGATGTTGGCACCTCTGTTTTTTTATTATCTTTTCCGGTATCTTCCCAGGTATTGATGTTAGGCTGATTGGTCTGTAATTTCCTGGGCCTGATTTTTTCCCCTTTTTTGGAGATGGGAAGCACATCAGCTCTTTTCCAATCCTCTGGTGGTTCCCCAGCTCCAAGATTTTTGAAAGATATGGTACAATGGTTCTGAGATAACATCTGCCAGCTCCTTCAAAACTCTGGGATGTAATCCTTCAGGTCCTGGTGGCTTATATTCCTCGACATCAGACAGGTGTTCTCTCTCTTTTTTTATTTTTTCCCTGTTTTAACTTTTATTTCTAGTCTGACTTTTACAGTTACGTTTTTGGTAGGTTGGGCTATAGTTTCTTTTTGCGTGAAGACCGAAGCAAAGAACGAGTTAAGCAGCTCTGCTTTCTCTCTGCTGCCTGTAACTTCCTTGCCGTCTTCTCTTTTTAGTGGACTTTTAGTTTGGTTGCTGTGTCAAACCAGACAGTTGGAGAAGCACAAAGGAGAGACGCCAAAATTCCTCTGTAGATCAGCTGCTCCTTGGGCAGTCTGAGCTTGTTGACACAGGAAGAACATGTGATAAATAAATAAGATAGATAGATAGATAGATAGATAGATAGATAGATAGATAGATAGGAGCACCAAGGACCCCTCCTTTCAACCTGGAGTTACAAAACTTCTCCTTTATTGACAGGATCTCCCTCCAGTTCAAGAACTCCCTCTTCACGAGAGAATGGAACACATGCTGAAGAAGTTGCCCTTCTTGAAGAAGGAAAGCAAGGAGACCCATCCACAAATCAGCAGTAATGACCCACGGCAGTGGAACAACCAAGAAGCCCACCCGTCCACTTCTTCGGCCACTCAAAGAACCACGCAGGTCTTACCCCTCCTTGTGAAGTCAGCTCCAGTGGACATCAGGAAGAAGATGCAGCCTCCAGCGCTGGTCCTGCCCGATTTAGTGCGCAGGACAACACCGAGGGCTCCTCAGGGGGAGATCAAGGCTGGCCTGAAGGAGCCCCCTCCCTTGCCAAGGAGGCCCGAGAGGGAAAGGGCTCCGGGAAAAAAACGCTCTCCAGATGCTGTCCTGCCTTCGTATCCAGGTATAGACGCTACAGGGCTGGGCTACCTATGGAACCAGCCTTGTCCTATCACATCAGCCCATCCCACACAATCAATCCATCCATCAATCAATCCATCAATCAATCAGAACAGAGCCAGAAGGGACCTTGGAGGTCTTCCAATCCAACCTCCTGCTCAAGCAGGAGATGCTATACAATCCCAGACAAATGGCTATCCAGTCTCTTCTTAAAAGGCTCCAGTGATGAAGCACCCACGATTTCTGGTGGGAAGCCATTCCATTGGTTGATTGTCCTCACTGTTTGGAAGTTTCTCCTTAATTCCAGGTTGCTTCTCTCCTTGAGTAGCTTCCACCCATTGTTTCTCTTCCTGCCTTCTGGTGCTTTGGAAAATAAGTTGACCCCCTCCTCTGTGTGGCAGCCCCTCAAATACTGGAAGACTGCTCTCATGTCATTAGTACACCCTTCCTTCCTTTTCCTAGACTACCCAAATCCAAATCCTGCAATCGTCCTTCATCAGGCAGGGACGTTATGGTGCAGACTCCATCAGTCAAAGAGTTTCGACTGGTGGGGTCTAGGAAGAGGGTCTTCTCTACCGCTGCCACTGTATTAGGGAAGATCTTGCCCTCAGAGGTGAGGAAAGGCCCCTCCCTCTTAGCCTTTTTCAAAGGCTATATCTAAATTATAACATTACGACATCATGAAATTTCAAAGCAATAAAAAATTCCAATTCCATATATAAGATGGTTGTCTAAGGACATGAAGATCAGGGACTCGAGACTTATGACACGTTTGACTTCTCCCTCAGGCTCAGCCTGGTGATCCACTACGCACACCTTGCCTCTCTCTGCTTTGAGAAGGCTTGTCCTGTCGAATTGCCCATCAATCTCTGTCTGTCTCTTCTTCTCAGAACTCTCGGACGAGTGCTTCAGAAGTTTGTGGGAGAGCAGGAAGGCATTGAAAGGCAGACCCGTCAAAGAAATCTTGGATCTGATGGACGAGAGAGAAATATTAGAGACCATCTTGGACCATCTTCGTCCTTTCCAGGTAAGCAGCTGGGTTTGGGTCGTGGTGGGCCCTGAGGTCCATCGTGGAGAGGTTGCAGAAGCCAGGGCTGCCTCGGTGGAGATCATTTATCCCAAAAGGAGACAAATGTAGTTATGGAGAATTTGCTGAACTATGGGGTCCTTGCTGGAAGGATCATGGAACGACCACGGAATGACCGCCTCAACCATTTCGGACTCCACCTCAACATCAAGACAACTGGGTACTTAGGGACTGTCACCACCCCTGGAACAATTCAAATCAATGGAGAAAACCTAAAGAAGGTGGACATTTTTTGGTATCTGGGATCCCACCTCCAATGTCAATGGTGACATCAATGGCGAGGTGCGAGCGAAGGAGAATGCAGCCTAGATACGAGATCTCACCAGTGTGTTACTGGACAGACGAATGGCCACCCATCTTAAATTTAAGATCTACAAGACAACCATCCTCCCTGTTGCACTGTCTGGCACTGAATGCTGGGCAGCAGCAACAGGGACCGGAAACTCTCTGCATGCCACGGAAATGCGAAATGGTCCTGAGTGTGAAAAACAAAGTCCCTTTTTTTCAGTTGTAAACTATTCGTTATAACTTCGAACAGTCAGTAAATAAATGTTCTCACCCAAACACGACAAACCCTCTGAAGTGAACTCAAAGATTCCTTTATGAGGAGAGCCAGCAGCCCCGACAAAAAGTTTCTCTCTCACCGCAGGCTAACAAGTCCATCCGGCAGAGAGAAGAATAGTTGTCTGCCACATCTATACATCCCCACCCCCTGCCTTTTATCCTCAGAGATAGGGTGGCGCTTCACTAGCAGTGGTGGCTCTTCTGTCCCAAGGTCCAGCCCATAGATTTCCACTGCTCTCCTCTCCTCTGCCTTCTGTGTGTCAGGCACTGGACCCAGCTGTTCCTTCTCCTCCTCATCAGCCACCTCCAGACCTGGGGACTGTTGAGTCTCCACCTGAGGGCTGACGGATGGCCTAGGCTCCGTCTCCGTCTCTCTCTCTCTCTCTGCCAGCTCCATTCCCTCTTCCCCCTCGGAGCTCTCAGGTTGCCCTGATGCTGGCCCTGACTCCTACGCCTCCTCCTCTTCCTCCTCTGATTCGGCTGCTGGAGGGCCCCAACAATAAATGGTGATAAATAAAGTTCTCACAATTTCTGGCAGAGATTTTCCAACCGTTCATCTCAAAAGCTGCCTCAGCTCCAGCTGATACAATCCGGATGGTCCTTGTTACGTGCTTCGTGTCTGTCCCAGCTAGAAAAGTCGAATGAATTATAATATGCATCCGGACGCAGAAGGGAAACCAACCCTCCCCTTGGAAACACACAGAAAGCTGTTCCTTCCTCTGCTCCTTCACTTTCTCACAACTTCTTTTTTGTTGTTCTTGTTGTTGTTGGCAAAGCAGATTCCTTCAGACCACAAACTGCCCAGGAGGAAAACAAGCCCATTGCCGCCCATCGACCAGGAGCAAAGCACGTCCCAGGTCTTGTCTAAAGACAAGGTAAATATGCGGAGGTTTTACACTTTTAGGGCCGCAGTTGTCTTAGATGCAACGTCAGAAGAGGACGACTTGCCGTGGCCAACTCACCGTGGCTGCCCACGAGCCACAGCAGACTCACTGAGGGTTAATTCAACAATTCCGTTCTCTCCAATAATGTTAAAAATCATTTTAATGTTTGTCGTTCGTGTTTCATTTTGTCCTTCCTTTGGCATCCTTTCTTTGATGCTTCTGCTCCACCGTTTCTTCGATATTAGACAGACAAATGAATAATAGAATTATAGACTTGGAAGGGGCCTTGGAGGTCTTCTAGTCCAACCCCCTACTCAAGGAGGAAACCCTTTACCATTTCAGGCAAATGGTTGTCCAATCTCTTCTTTAAAGCCTCCAGTGATGCAGCAGCCACAACTTCTGGAGGCAAACTGTTCCACTGGTTAATTGTTCTCACTGTTTGGAAGTTTCTCCTTGGTTCTAGATTGGTTCTCTCCTTGACAAGTTTCCACCCATTGTTTCTTCTCTTGCCTTCGGGTGCTTTGGAGAATAGGCTGACCCCCACTCTTTGTGGCAGCCCCTGAGATATTGGAAGCCTGCTATTAGTGTAACTCTTGTTCCCTGGTGAGTTGGCCAAGCCAAGAGGCCCATGGCAAGTTGTCCCAATCCACCACGGAGAGCTAACGCATTTAAAAAGATGAAGCTGCACGATCTCCACAGAAACCATAAAGCATATCAGGACCCCCAAACAGAGAATCAGCAAGGGCACCCATAGGGATGGGGGGGGTTTAAAGTAGCTAAGAAGAAGAAGAAAGTCAAAATGGCAATTATTAACTTATTAGATTTATATGCTGCCCATCTCCCTGATCAGATCACCCGGGACCACTTTCCTTGTGCTTGGCTACAGGGAGTCCATTTTTTATCATAATTTGTCCTATATTTCCTTTTCCTGGCCGATTGGTGGAGCTCCCTAGGACTCACGGACTCTTTTTCCCACCTTCAGATTAACCTATACAAATATTATGGCGTTAAACTGCGAAACTCAAGACAGAAGGACCTGGTGACGGAACAGCTCAAAAGCCTTCTAAGTTTTTCCTTCCAGGAAGAAACAGACCGAGAGGTGAGTGGGAGTGGGATGCCTGCGGGGGCTGAGACCTCCATCTTTGTGGGGTCCTTGGTGCTCTCTGAGCTTGGATGTTTTCTTGCAGACATTTAGTGACCCAACGAGGTCACGTCATCAGTGCTAGAAAGGAAAAGGTTTTGCAGCGTGAAGGGAGGAGGAGGAGGAAGGAGGAGGAGAGGAGGAGAAGAACTGTGGGGTCTTTGGTGCTCTCTTAACTTGGTTGTTTTCTTGAAGATGTTTCATTACCCAGCTAGGTAACATCATCAGTGCTAGAAGAGAATGGGGGTTAGAGAGAGGAGGAGGAGGAGGAGGAGGACTGTGGGGTCCTTGGTGCTCTCTGTGCTTGGTTGTTTTGTTGCAGACATTTTATTACCCAGCTAGGCAATTTCATCAGTGCTAGAAGGGCCTGGGGTTTGCAGAGAGGAGGAGGAGGTGGAGAAGGGGAGGAGAAAGCGGAAGAGAAAGAGAAAGAGAAATGTGCAAATGTCCTAATTCACAAACATCGCTTTGCCTAGGGAATCTCGGAAACCATTCGAATGGTTGCCTTTTGCCACCTGCCTGAGATTCTGGAGGTCCTGAAAGAGGCGGACATTTCAGGCAGCCCAAAGCACCTTTTGCGCTGGAAGCCACCAGTGAGGTAAGACCAGGGATGGGGTTGCAAGGTCTGAAGAGAAGTTCAGAAGGAGCCTGGGGGATTCTGGGAAGGAAAGTCCAAGGTGCTTGGAAGGACTTATGCACCAGGCTGTCTGGTCTCCTCAGATTGGTCACTTTCCATCCATTGCTTCTTCTCTAGTCTTTGGTGCTCTGGGAAATAGCTTGACCCCCTCGTCTTTGTACTGACAGGAGTCACAGACTCTCTCCGAGAGACGGATTCGGACCACACTAATCCTCTGCTACGGCCAGGCAGTCCTGGGAGCGCAAGTGGAAGACCTGGTGCCTCTCATGGACAACATTATTTCAGAAATACTCGACCAGTATTCCACCAGGAACAAGGTAGGCTGGTTTCCACCCTATATTTCTCTTAATGCTGAGTTTAATTACGAGAACAATTATAATCCAGAGTCCTTAGCTTGATTGCTTTCTTAAAGGCAATTCATGACCCAACTAGCATGTTGTGGGAGAGGGGAGGAGGAGGATCTATGGTCATGCTGCATTTATTATACTCAAGGCAGCACATGCACATTATACGCTTTCTTCCTTTCCACACAACAACAACTCTGTGATGTTGTGTGAGTCAATTCACTCAGCCGGCCCTCATGCCTAAGACGGGACTAGAACTCACAGTCTCCTGGTGATTGGCCCAAAGTCTCTCAGCTGCCTTTCATCCTAAGGCGGGACTAGAACTCACGGTTTGTTGGTCATTGGCCCAAAGTTACCAATCCAGCTTTCATACCTAAGGCAGGACTAGAACCCAGAATGCCCAGTGATGTTTTGATTGTGAGCCCCCAGAGTTCAACCAAAGACAATCGGCTACCTAAAGGTTTAAATAAATAATTACATCCTCTTCCTTTTGGTTTTTCTTTCTTCCTTTTTTTTTTGAATAAAGTTTTTTTATATTTGTGTAGTTTATACATATCATTATGTGAATGGTGTGGTATCTGAGTATCATATAATTCAATACAAATATATTCATAATTATTACATTCCATTTTCCTTATTCCATATCATGAATACATTGCTTTACCATCCTTCCATTCTAAACTTTTAACATTTTCCCCCTTCACATAATTATATTCAAAGACATGATCATCTGTTTTATTATTCATATATCCAGTATAAGGTCCTTAATGCTTTGAATCATTGACTCTGTTCTGTTTAATTCTCCACAATCATCGGTTCAGAAACCAAGCCTCCAAGTCAAATTTTAATGTCTCATCAATGTTCAATCAAATCAGTTGGTTGCTTCAGGGATCCTCCACTCCTCAAGTCATTTTTATATATCCAATATATATTTTTTTATATCTCACCCAGACAACACATCATTCACCATTTCTCTTTTCCTGCACAAACTGATGGTTTCTGGATGTTCCCCGGCTTCATGGCAGCCATTTTTGAATGCCGCTACTCCTAGTCTTCAGATGAGAGGTTTTTCCGAGTCAGGGAGGGGAGATGCAGCTCCCCGCAACTTGCAAGGTGGTCCCCCTTTGCTTCACCACCCCTACAGGGTGGCTATGGCTTCGAATGAAGTCCCCGACACAGAGAGCTAGGAACGGGGCTGTGGAGCTCACTTCCGAAGGCGCCAGAATTTCAACCGGAGGCCCTTCCTTTGGTTTTTCTGACCCCACCCTATTCCCACGTGTGTTTCCCAGGACGAAGGGCTGAAGACAGCGTTCATGAGGTCCATCATCATGATCACCAAAGCTGTTGCCTACAGCAGGAGGCAAGACATCCATTTGCCCCATAAACAGGAATTGGTCATAAACATCATTGTAAGTGGGGAGAGGGAAGGGAGGCAGGTGCTCCTGGGCTTATTTATTTTTGAAAGTGAATTTGAATCGAATTGAATATCAATCAATTGAGCCTGAAAGCTTTTTGTTGCTAAGTGGGACATTTGTTAAGTGAATTCTGCCCATTGTTAGCTGAATCATTTTCCTTAAATTATTTGCATGGTAGTTAAGTGAATCTGGCTTCCCAATTTTATATGGATCGTAAAGAGCAGTTACCCATCCCTGACTTAAATCATGTTCATGGGACACTGGTTGCCAAGTGACCAAAATATGGTCACATGATCCCTGAGGAAGGGACGCCTCTTGGAACTTTGCATCTGGGTCATAAGTAGTCCTGGAGAGATCCCTCAACACTTTAAATGGTGGCTAAGCAACCAGTTGTAAGTTGGGGACTTCCTGTGTCAACCAGGAAAAGCATAGGGCTGGGAAGAGGGGCAGCTGGATGGTGGCCATATCTCAGGAGCTTTCTTAGATGTGTTTCTTTCTCCTTTCAGGAAGTCATTGAAGATCAGCCCGCGAGACCCTTGTCCGTTGTAATTCTCCATCAAGCGATCGTCACCATCACCTGCATAAGGTACCTACCTGCTCCGCCCTCATCTTCCAACCAGCTCAGTAGGAACTTGGAGTTGGACCCAGTGATGGGATTTCAATGCCAAGTCCCCATGCTCTAGAGCAGGCGTGTCAAACTCAATTTCATTGAGGGCCGCATCAGGGCTGTGGTTGACCTCGGGGATGGATGGGCGGGGGTCACCAAATGAGTGGGTGTGGCCGACGGGGTGGGTGTGGCCAGCTTGACGTCACTCCCCAAACTGCTGGCATGTTTCCTCTTCGCATTGGGTAGATTGGTTGGAAGCCATGCTGGCCTGATCTTTCCTCTTTGCATTGGGAAGACCAGGATGGCCCCCCCCGGACCAGATCCGACCACATCGCGGGCCGCATCCATCCCAGGGCCTTGAGTTTGATGCCCCTGTTGTAGAGCATACATTGAGTTAGCAGGTCAGCCCCAGAATTTGGAAGGGTGAAGAATTTACATGGAGAGAGAGAGAGAGAGAGAGAGAGAGAGAGAGAGAGAGATTGAGATTATACCACAATATTAAAAAGATGTTGAGACTCTAGAAAGAGTTTAGAGAAGAGCAACCAAGATAATTAGGGGATTGGAGGCCCAAACAGACAATGAACGGTTGCAGGAACTGGGCCTGGCTAGCCTAGTGAAGAGAAGGACCAGGGAAGGCATGGTAGCAGAGTTCTGATATTTGAGGGGCTCTCACAGAGAGGAGGGGGTCAACCTCCTCTCCAAAGTACCTGAGAGCAAGATAAGAAGCGATGTATGGAAGCTTATCAAAGAGAGATCCAGGAGAAATTTCCTGACACTGAGAACAATCAATCGGTGGAACGGTTTGCCTCCAGTAGTTGGGGGTGCTCCATCACATGAGGTTTTCAAGAGAAGAGTGGACAACCATATGACTGGGATGGTTGAAGGACCATCAAGCAAGGGTTGGAGTAGAAGATCTCCAAGGTCCCTTTTAGCCCAATGAGTCTATGATCTTCTCACCCTCCTCCTTTTTTCTTGTCTTTCATCAGCCGTATGAAACCCACCTTGAACTCTGAGATGAGGTCTAAAGTGGTGAGCAAAAGCATCCAGAAGGTGTTTTCCTTGCCGGCTTTCAAGATGACCACCCTGAAAGCAAACAGCCCAGGGCAATCAGCTCAAACTCAGGTGAGCAGTCCAGATGGAGAAAAGCCCTCTGAGATCCACCTGGAAACAAGGATCTGGTAAACATGATTCAAGATCTCCTCAAAAACTCTTGATCCATCCTTCAATCCCAATGGCACCTTGGCCTGTCCCTTCATCTTTGGTCCTGAAAGTATGCGTCCACTTCTCATTATAAGTTTCTGGAGCATAGGACAATTATTAAGTCCTAAGCATCTCTATATGGTTTTCCTCGCCATCTTTTCTCTCTTCCTCCACTTCTCTTTTGTGTTCTGGTTGAAGTGTCTTCTCAAGACCAATTCCCATCTCCCCCCTTTGCCCCCGAACAAAAGAAGGGCCACGGTGGGGCAGAACAACCATGTTCTGCATTCACTAGCTATGATTCCTAGGTAGTCTCAGAATTCAGACGCTTAACAACCGGTTCAGATTTACAACAGTTGCACCAGTCAATGGGGAAGCCCGATTCACTTAAGAACCGTGTGGCTAACTTAACAACCGCAGTGGCAAGAAAGGTCATAAAACGAGGGAAAAATTCACTTCACTAATGTCTCGCTTAGCAATGGAAATTTGGGCGCAATTGTGGTCGTAAGTTGAGGACTGCCTGTATTTGAATATCCCAAAACTGTTAAGGAAGACATTCAACCTTTTGGTCGGTCTGTTCTGAATGTAACAGGAAGGAAGTCCTTTTGTTCCTCATGTTCAGCCGAGAAAGCATTTCCTCCAACTCTGGAAGAAAAATCAGCCCTGCAAGGTGGGCCACTCCATTTAATGCAGGTGTGTGGACTTCAACTCCCAGAAGTCCATGGCTGGCTCAGGATTGTTGGGAGTTGCAGTCCACCAGCCGTACTAAAAAGGCCATAAATTCCCCACCCCTGGATTTCTTCCTCTTTTAGGCGCCGTTCCTTCCTTTACGCCACTTCTTCCTTCGGACATTCTTGTTCTTCTTTTAGGACTTTTATCACCAGACGGCGAACGCCTGCAACACCATGCTCACCGGCTTGCTGTCCGAGGCTCCCAATTTGGATTCCCTGCAGGATATCATGACGGTAAAGAGTGATTCTTTCTTGGGGTTGGTCGCACTGTCAGCCAGATGGTTAGGCTGGATTTGGCAATTCTGTCACGGATTCTGGACGGAAGGCTGAGTCAACCTGGAGCTGGTCAGGATCGAACTGCTGACAGTCGGCAGAATTATCCTGCAATACTGCATTCTAACCACTGTGCCACCATGACTCTAAATGAACTATTGTAAGACTAGCTGTATTCCAGAAATCTTCAACTCCTACTCTAGTTTTGAGTCTAGAATAGACCTAAATTGATAACCGCCTCAAATTCGTTTAGTTCCTTAGATTTTCTCCCCAGTCCTGGCAAATTCTGCAGCTATTCCTACTGTGAATCACAAATTCTTCCTTTCCTCCTCCTCCTCCTTTGTTTTTCCTGGCAGCACACGAATCCCTGGATTGAATCCCCCAAGAGTCACGAGAGAGAGAGGGCCATCAAGAGCACCAGGCACCTCCTGAAGTTCGTTTCTGAAAACGTCAATTTCGACGTAAGTCACCGTTTGGGATGAGAAGGGAGATGTTTTCAAAGAAAGGGAAAAAAAGAAGGAAGTCCAGCTGCCTTTTGGAAAAAGCATCTTTGGGATGTGACCAGGAGGATATAAAGAGTCCCGCTTGAGCAAGGGGTTGGAGGAGAAAATCTCCACAGTCCCTCCCAGCAACTGAGGTTCTGGGATTCTAAAATTCTATAATTCTGAATTCTAAAATTCTATAATTCTAAGGTTCTATGATTCAAAATTCTATGATTCAAAGATTCTATGATGTGAAGACTCAAAGATTATGATTCTAAGATTCTGTGATGCTATGATTCTATGACTCTATGATTTGAAGACTCAAAGATTTGAAGATTCAAAGATTCATTGATTCAAAGATTCTAGGATTATGATTTGTAGATTCTAGGATTCTAAAATTCAAATATTCAATAATTCTATGATTCTAAAATTCTAAGATTCTCTGTATCTAAGATTCTGTGATTCTAGGATTCTAAAATGGACGATTCTAGGATTCTGTGGTGCTATGGTTCATATTCTCCGATTTCAGCTGGCTGAAACCTTCATGAGCCCCCCGTTCTCATCTCTCCCCTCCTTCCTGCTTCCTTTCATTAGACTACAGCTGACTTTTCTTTGCTGGGACAGCTGGTGGCTTTGCTGGGCCTGCACGTTGGCGACACCAGTGAAGAAGTTGGCCAGACGTCCGCAGAGGCCGCCTACCACCTCCACCACCTCATCATGAGCAAACTGGGTGAGAAAGTTGGACTCCAAGGGCTGCCAGGAGCTCAGGGATGCGCCCTGCCCAGGAGAGCCCTGGGTGTCACAGCCTGCTGGTCATTGGGCTGGGCAGAGATGCCTGGAATTGGCAGCTGATATTGGCACCTCTCAGGGCCAGGGGTCATTTGAAGGCTGAGTTTCTCATCTTAAGTGTTTCAGCTAGGGAGGGAGGGAGAGAGAAGGAGGGAGGGAGAGGAAGAGGAGGAGGAGGAGGAAGACTGTGGTGCTCTCTGAGCTTTGTTGTTTTCTTGTGAACATTTCATGACCCAACTAGCTAACGTCATCAGTACTAGAAGGGAAGGAGCTTTTCACTGAGAGTTTTGCCCTCTCAGTGCTGATGGTCATCATCACTGATGATCTTCCCTAGTTGGGCAATGAAACGTCTGCAAGAAAACCACCGAGCCCAGAGAGCACCAGGGACCCCTCAGGTCAGCCCTGAGCTGCAGATCTTCTCTTCTGTTGGAACGACTAAAGCGGCCGTCAGACGAAGGATCTTCAGAAGCTCCGAATGCCAAAATCTGACCTTCCCTTGTTTTCCTCCCTCCACAGCCAAAGAAATGGACAAGAAGGCCAAGAACAAGAAGGGGAACATCGTCAATTGGCTGAGGGAAGACTTCTTCCTTTCGGGCCCCACCATATTTTATAATAACGTCTCCAAAATGGCTAAGGTACGTTTTAGTTTAGTTTACCTGATGGGTGACACGGAATAAGGCCTGCCTCTCTACGTGGGGTGCTGTCCCCAAATCTGGGTCAAAGTCTCTGGCTTGTCGAGAGAAGGAGGGAGTCAAAACCCTGATGCATCTCCTCATGGTCTCCTTTTCTTCCTTCCGATAGGCCTTTGGCGAGCATCTGAGCCCGTCACAAATAAACGACCTGATCTTAAAAGCCCTGGAGGCTCTGACAGACCCGGACAAGAACATTTCACACACTGCGGGACTCCTGCTCAATTCGTTCTTGGAGGAATGTGGGATGGAGATGGAGGAGGTAAGAAAATGGCAGGGTTTGGAGCAAAAGGGATAGAGGAGATTTTGGAGAAAAGAAAGATGAGAATGGGTGAGACCTTGTTGGCTTGGTGACAACACTTTGGCTGCATTGAAGAAGGCTAGGGCTGGATGGGAGACCACCAGGTGATCTTAGGGCTGTTGAGAAAGTTGGTCAAACCTTCCAGAAGAAGGTAAGGGCAAAACAAATAGCCGTATTGTTTTCATGAGAAATAACAGTTGGAGAGCAAGTTTGGCAGTGGTTAAGGCGCCAGGCTAGAAGGCAGGAGAAGGCCAAGTCCTGTCTTAGCCATGAAAGCCACACGGGTGACTTTGGGCCAGTCTCTCTCTCTCTCTCTCAGCCCAACTCACCTCACAGGGGGGTGATTGTGGGGGAAAGAGGAGGGAGAAGGTACAAGCTGGATATCTCCTCCGCTTCAAATTATCCGTGAAAGTAATAAAGGTGGGGTTAAATAAACAAATCAATCAATCAATCAAAAAGTTGCCTTCAGGCATCCTATCTGGACTTGACCGGGGATAATGGAGGTGGTAGTCCAAGAGACCAGAAAAAGGACAGAAGTGGGGAATTAGCGGCTACCCAACATTTGAACTATGGACCGCAGGGTTTCTTGCTAGTGGCTGGGGTGGTCCTGAGTTCGAGATCAGTCTGTTTGGATGTTCCTCATCTGTTCCTGGATCCATTCCAGTTGACATTAAAAAACAAAGGCCAAGCAGGGTTTGGACGACCTCTTGAGGCTCTTAAGCATCCTCAGGGTCATGGGATAAAATTCAGGGGCTTAGCAAATGTGTTCCATATTATGACGGTCGCAGCCGGTCTCATCCCTCGGATCCCTCTTTTGCCATAGCTGCCCATGATCCTCAAGGAGATCTACATGCGTCTCCCGAAGATCTCGGACCCTGCCACCAAAGAACAAACTCTCAAGGCAGTGTGTCACGTGGCGTCCAAACGGGTGAACAGAGTCGTGGATATTCTCCTCGAGTGCTCGGTGGATTGCGATGGGTAAGAAGAACCTCAAGGAGATGTGCCTCCTGCTTTCTTTTATGCCACAGAGATTCTCAACCATTTGCGATGGGGCGAATACCTGTAGCTCAGGTGGAGGATGAGGGTGGAGGTTGGTTCTCTGAGCTTCTGGGTGGGTTTCTGAACGTTTCGTTACCAGGCCAGGTAACATCTTCAGCGGAGTTTAGAGAACACCAGTGTTGATGTTCTTCTGCTGGTAAGGGCTTTGTGTGGTCAGTAGGTCTTATGAGGGAGAAGTCACATCAGTTGTGGATCATGTCAGGTGAGGGTCTGGTCATTGGTCAGTTGTGGATCACGTCAGGTGAGGGTCTTCTGATGGGGAGGACACATCAGATGAGGGTCGCATGAGGTGAGGGTCTTCTGATGGGTCAGGTGTGGCTCACAGATGAAGGACTTGGGGTGGGCAGGTCATGTGCTGATTGAAAGGAAGGATTGAGGGGGGACAGGATAGCAGTGTTCTGACATCTGAGGGGCTGCCACAAAGAGGAGGGGGTCAACCTATTTTCCAAACCACCTGAGGGCAGGACAAGAAGCAACGGATGGACACGAATCAAAGGCAGAAGCAACCTACTATATGCAGAACTTTCCTAACAGTACAAACAATTAACCAGTGGAACAACTCGCCTCCAGAAGTTGTGGGTGCACCATCACTGGAGGTTTCCAAGAAGAGATTGGGCAGCCATTTGTCTGACATGGGATAAGATTTCCTGCCTGAGAAGCGGTTTGGAGTACAACACCTCCAAGGCAGGGGTGAAATCCTACCGGTTTGGTCTGGTTCGCCCGAACTGATAGTAATAATTGCTACTGTTTGCTAGAACTGGTAGTAAAAAAAAATGCTTTAAAAAGTACGACAATCAGCTGTTCTGGGCAATGTCGGAACCTTTTTTTAATTTCTAATTTCAGCATTTTTTTACTACCAGTCAGCTGTGAGAAAATCAGCTGTGCCTGATTGTCTGTGAGGTTCCTGTTGCTTGCAGGGGCCATTTTGTGCAAAGTCCAGCTGCTTCTGCATTGTGTGTGAGTCAGTTGTGTAACTTTTGTGTTACTTTTGTGTAAAGTGTGATAGTTTGCTTTTGAGCTGTCAGTGACTCAGTGAGGTTCCTAGTTGTTGCAGAGGCCATTTTGTATGAAGTCCAGCTGCTTCTGCATTGTGTGTGAGTCAGTTGTGCAGCCACGCCCACCCGGTCACATAACCGCCAAGCCACGGCCGCCTGGTCATATGACCACCAAGAAACGCCCACAGAACCGGTAGGGAAAATTTTTGAATTTCACCACTGCTCCAAGGTCCCGTCCAACTCGGTCATTCTGTGAAAAGCACCTTTGGGTTAATTCTGCAGACACACTGCTCCTAGAAACGTCCCCTCCCTTGACCAGTTCTGGGTTCCCTGGCACTTCCGGTGACGCAGAGGCCCTCCTTTGAATGGCTGCTAGACAAACGGTTGCAAGTCAAGAACTACCTGTAGATATATTTTTTTCCATGCATTAAAGCAGTTCATTTGGCCATCGGTTCTCTAATCCTTTCTTCCGTTGTGGGAGTTAATCTCTCTGGACTGGCCGTCTCTTCGAAAATGGGGAAAGAATCTGATTTTTCCCCCAATCT
Organism: Pantherophis guttatus; assembly: GCF_029531705.1. Next base: position 3,106,588 of record NW_026844109.1, read on the forward strand.
ATTTTTCCACCTGCACAGAAGTGCCAAGGAGTTATGGAGGGCGCTGGCTGAAGACCCCTATGCTAACATGAAGATCATGAAGCCCCTCCTCAAAAGGCTTCAGAACGAAGACCCCACCACCGAAGCTTTTGGGAGGAGAAATAGCAAATCCATCATGCCCATTGCGGTAAGCCCTCAACCGGCGGCTCTCCTTTCCTTAAATCTACAGGTGGGCCACGCCTGAGGGAAGGGGGAAGGGGCTGAGCAGAAGAGTCGCCCTCGGGGGTCTCCTCATCAGGAGCAGGCATGCCCTGGTTGGAGGGAGGCAGAGGGCAAACTGGTGGGGACTGAAATTGGAGCAAAATTTGGCATAACCCACCCCCCCAAATGCCCCATTGAATGTAGAGGCATCTGTGGGCTTCCTCACCCGAACAGCTTTGATATCCATCCATCCATCCATCCATCCATCCATCCATCCATCAATCCATCCATCCAACCATTCATCCACCCATCTTCCACCCATCCATCCACCCATCTTCCACCCATCTGTCCGTCCATCCTTCCATCCATCCATCCATCCATCCATCCATCCAGCTCGATCATCTATCCACCCATCCATCAATCCATCCATCCGTTCATCTATTCATTAATCCATTCATTCCTGTATCCTTTCATTGATTTATTCGTTTATTCATACATTCCTTCATTTATTCATTCCTTTACTCATCCAATCATTCATAATTCAATTGATTCCTTTATTCATTTCTTACGTTATTTCTTACAGAAATAACTAAAAAAGAGTTTGGTTTAAGAAAATACGTGATAGGAATCAACCAAGGCAAACACCCAACGGAGTACTTTTTTAATCTTATTTTTAATTTTTAATATTTAATCTTATTTTAAATATTTTTAATCTGTATTCTTATTATGTGTTATGTTGTTTTATTACATTGTTGTAAACTTCCCAGTGTCAGATTGCTCAGATGGCCGGTGTAGAAATTTGATTAATTGAGACCAATAGAAGAGAATATTTGTAGTCCAGGTTTGAACTGTGGGGTCCTTGGAGCCCTCTGAGCTTGGTGGTTTTCTTGCAGGCATCTCATGACCCAACTAGGTAACATCATCAAGGCTAGAATGGAGTGGGGTTTGTGGAGTGGAGGGGAAGAAGAGGAAGAGGGAGGAGGAGGACTGTGAGGTCCTTGGTGCTCTATGAGCTTCGCTGTTTCCTTGCAGACATTTCATTACCCAACCAAGTAATATCAGCAGGAGGAGGAGGAGGAGGAGGAGGAGGAGGAGCAGGACAACTGTGGGGTCCTTGGTGCTTACTGAGCTTGGTGGTTTTCTTGCAGATGTTTCACGACCCAACCAGGCTAACCCTACCTCTAAGCCGAACTCTTTGAGCACTGATGATGTTACCTAGTGGGGTCATGAAACATCTGCAACAAAAAAACACACGCTCAGACAGCACCAAGGACCCCTCCAATCACCTAATAGTGGAGAGTCAAGAGCCACTTAGGAATGAAGACAAACAGAGAAACGAGAGATTACCGATCTCTTTGTCCCCAGTTCTGTCTCACTTGTGCTACTCGTTGTCTCCCTTTTGTCCTGTATCTACACCCCACTGGCCTCCCAAAGTCTGGCTCGGGTGTAGAATGGGAGTTTCAGAAGTCCCACTTCTAGCAAAATTTGGCTCCGTGTCTCAGACATGGACATTCCTGGCTCAGGTTTCATGGACATGAGGATTTTTTTCTTTCTCTGGGCACAATGAGAATGTATCTGCCGAACAAAACTCTGCATTGGCGACAAGAAGGGCATCCAGCCAGTAAACCCTCAGCTCCATTCAGTTGCCCAGACTCCACCCCGCAGGGGATTATGGGGTCGTTAAAAGAAGAAGAAGAAGAAGATGATGAACCTAAGTAACCTGATGAGCCCGAGCTGACTCTCCTCTCCTCCTGTTTCTAGGCCACCAATGCGCTCTCCTTCCTCCTCTCGCTTCCTGAGGCACCAACCATTGTCCAGAATAAGTTCTCCAGCCTGCTCCTGGCGCTCGTGACGCAGATCTATTTCCTGCTGGGAGCAGGCAAGAGCGGGTCAGAGGAGACCAACCACCTGGGGTAAGGAATCTCCTAGGCCCAATCTGGATCCTTTCTCCATTTCTGCAAAGCTCAGGAGATGCCTACAGTGAACTTTGAGTGAAACAGTCATTAAGTGAACTTTGTCCCATGTTGCAACCTTTCTTGCCAGAGTGGTTAGGTGAATCATTGCCCTGGTTAAGCCCCATGGTCGTTAAGTGAATCTGGCTTCCCCGTTGACTTTGCTTGTCAGAAGGTCTCAAAAGGGGATCGCGTGACTCTGAGACACTGCGACCGTCATAAATACGGGTCAGTTGCCGAGAGTCTGAATTCTGATCCCATGACCATAGGGATACTGTAACGGTCGTAAGTGCAGGGGGATCAGCGGAATGATTGGCACCAACTCTTCTTCCTTTGTTTCATTTAGCAACGCAGTCGAAGCCGTCAAACACCTCATCTTGTGCACCGGCTATCAGGAGGAGTTCAAGGATTTAGACATGGTTCGATGTTGGGAGATGCTGAGGAGTCCTGAAAGTGTGTTTGAAGGCATTTTCCACCTGGTCCGGTAAGAAATTAAAAGTCAAAAGAGCTTGGCTACGAGGGGCAGTGGGTGAGAGAGGGAGGGGAGGCAGAGGGCGAGGGAGAGGAAGAGGCAAAGAGATAGGGGGAAGGGGAGAGAGAGGGAAGGGGAGAGAGAGGGGAGAGGGGAGAGGGAGAGAAAGAGGGAGAGGGACACAGAAGGCAAAAGTGTGAGAGATGAAAGATTAGAGGGGAGGAGAGGAAGGGAGGGAAGGGAAGAGTGAGAAAGAGAGAGGGAGGAGAGAGAGGAGAGGGGAGAGAGAGGGGGGAGTCAGAGAAGGAGAGAGAGAAAGAAAGGGAGAGGAAGGGGAGAGGGAGAGAGGGAGGGTGAGAAATTCTCTAAATGGAGTAATTCATTGAGTAATCCATTTATCCATGATAATTCAGATCACGATTTCTCTAGCTTGGAGATTTTCTTCTCCCTCACCAGCAGATCTTCTCTGATCTGTCCATATTTATTCTCTTAGGAACTTGTTCAACTACTCCAAACATGAGCTGAAGGTCATGTTCCGACAGGCCAACCTCTACCTGCGCCACCCCGATTTAAGGCATAAAACCATCGGGATGGTTTTCTTTTCGGAGGTGAGGAGACCTTGAGATGCACCCCAACCTTCTGGAGCTCAAGGAACGTTGCCCAGGGTTACTTTTTGTATTCTTGCAACTATCATTTACATGCCCTATCAGACGGTCACAAAAGGGATGACGTAAGCTCGAAACCCCGCGACCGTCATAAATATTTATTTATTTATTTATTTATTTATTTATTTATTTATTTATTTATTTATTATTGTGATTTATATGCCGCCATTCTCCCGAGGGACTCAGGGTGGCTTACAAAAACAATATCCAATACAAATCATAATAAATTAAAATCAACAACCCAATTAAAACAATTTAAAATTATAACAATGAACACCCATAATGGATCAGTTAAGTTGACGAAAGAGCCACGTCTCCAACTCAAATATGGACCGGCAAGTACCCAAATTTTGATCCCATGACCATGATGATGCTACCATGGTCATAATTCTGAAAAATGGACGTATCCCTTTTGTCAGTGCCGTTTTGATTTTCAGCGGTCGCTAACCGAGGACTGTGTTTATTTTCTTTTCTTTTTTTTTCAATTTTGTTTATTTAAAGATACAAACAAAACAAAACAAAGTAATAACAAGACATACAAAACATGTACACAAAAGAAAAGAAATCAGGTATAATCTTATCAAAGTTATCGCAACTGTAGTCTGTTATATGGTTCTCATTTGTATGTTTGACTCCTCCCTCATTGGGTCTTTTATGTTGTGTTTAAACTTTTTTAAGTCACTATTGGCCTGCGGTAAGTAATTTGTATTTCTATATCTATCTTAGATTCCACTGGCTACCTCCTAGTCCTGTTTTTTCCTTTTCCTACCTTCCAACCAAGTGTACCACTTATCCCATACTAAGTAATAATCGTGTTCTTCCTTATCTTAAAGTTCCTTTGTGAGTCTGTCCATTTCTGCACATTCCATGATTTTGCTAATTACTCTCTCTTCATTTGGTATGTCGTTACTCTTCCAATTTTGTGCAAAAATTATACGTGCTGCCGTTGTTATGTGGATTATTGGGTATTTAATTTCGTTTTCATATTGTCCAGATATAATGCCTAATAGGAAGGTTTCTGGCTTCATTTCTATTCTATGCTGTGTGATTTGTTCTATTTGTGTTTTGATCATTCGCCAGTATTGTTTTGCCTTTGGGCAGGTCCACCATGTATGATAGTAGGTTCCTTTGTGTAGCTTACATTTCCAGCATGTTGGAGATGTGTTGGGAAACAATCTTGCCAACCTGGCCGGGGGGAGATGCCGCCTATAAAACATTTTAAGCAGGTTTTCCTTATAGGGTACAGACATTGTCAGTTTGTAGTTTATTGTCCATAGTTTTTTCCATTTATCTAATTCGATGTTATGGCTGAAGTTCTTTGCCCAGCTTAACATGTTGTCCTTGACTACCTCCTCTTCTAATTTGTATGCTCGTAAATAGTTGTAAACTTTTTAAATCAATTTGTCCTGTGGTCCTTGTAAGATTTTGTCTAGCTCGTTTTGGCCTTTTTGGAATTCAAATTGGGTCAAATCCTTCTGATATCTTGATTTTATTTGTAGGTAGGGCCACCAGTCGATGTCTGTACCCATCTCCTGCAGTTCTTGTCTTGTTCTTAGCTCTCCTTGGTGGTTTAGTAAGTCCTTATAAGTTTTCATTTTGGTGCTGTCCATGGCATTTGGGTAAATCTCGGCCTCCATGTTTGATAACCATTCTGGGATTTTATAATAATGTGCTTTTTTGATACCCTGCCATGTGTGGTATAATGCCTGCCTGACAGTATGTCTCTGGAAGTATCCGTGTTGTTTATCAGTGCCCTCCCACAAGAATGCATGCCATCCTCGCTGTAGGTCAAATCCTTCTAGATTTAGCAGTCTTTTGTTTTTAGTTCCATCCATTCCTTGGTCCAAATCAATGTTGATGCTTTATAATATGTTTCCCAGTCCGGTAACGCAAGTCCTCCTCTTTCTCTTGAATCTTGTAAGTATTTGATTTTAATTCTTGCTTTCTTGCCTTGCCAGATGTAATCCGCTATTAATTTATTAAGGTCTTTGAAGAAATTCCTTCCCGGCTTTATTGGAATCACTTGGAATAGGTATAAAATTCTGGAAAGGACGTTCATTTTAATTGAAGCAATTTTTCCCAACAAAGATAATGGTAATTTTTTCCAGGTTTCTAGGTTCTTTTTGATTTGTCCTATAAGTTTATCATAATTGTCTTCTCTAATGGATGTGCTTTTATTGGTGAGCCATATTCCTATATATTTTATCTTCTTTGTAGTTAGTATACCTAATTTGTCCTCTAATTCTTTTTCTTGCTGGTTTGTAAGTTTCTTCGTTAGTATCTTTGTCTTTTGTTTATTAATTTTAAGTCCCGCTATTCTCCCATATTTCTCTATTTTGTCTAATATTTTAGTGCCCGTTATTATTGGTTGTTCTGCGATAAGTACGATATCGTCTGCGAAGGCTTGGAGCTTGTATTCCTCCCTCTTGATCTTCAGACCTTGTATTTCCTTATCACTTCGAATTTCCCTTAAGAGAATTTCCAATGTTAATATGAATAGGAGGGGAAATAACAATAACAATTTCAGAACAATTTGAAATAACAAAAAGAGTAGGACTGTATTTATTTTCTTGTTCTCTCCCATAATGGCTGAAAGTGGCATTTTAGTCGAGGCTCTCAGGGAAGTTCCCTTCCTTTGCTTGGCTAATGCTCCGTATCTCCACTCTTCTTCCTCAGCTGCTGTACCATCCGGAAATTTGCCAATTCTTTGTCATCCAAGACATCCTCCAGGTGCTGATGGAATGGATGAGCCAGCCATATCCGCTGATACAGATCTTCAGTGTTAGAGCATTGGGGAACCTCATCCAACATCCGTTTGAGGTAAGAGACGGGGGGCAGGAAGGGAGTGGCTTCCAAGGTAATAGCAGGTGTGACCTCACTCTCTGGGAAGTCTACAAGGCTGGGAAGGATAGAAGAAGGAGAAGAAGAAGGCAACCAGCAGAAAGAGGACAGCTAGAGTGGTGTCTCTTCTACAAAGATGGCTGCACCCCTGGAAGATCTGAAGGAGCAAGTAGAGGCCAGATCCTCTTGGAGGACATCTGAAAGCAGAACAAGAAGCAACGGATGGAAACTAATCAAGGAGAGAAGCAACCTAGAACTTAGGATAAATTTCCTGACACCGAAAACAATTAACCAGTGAAAGGACTTCCCTCCAGAAGTTGTGGGTGCTCCATCACTGGAGCTTTTCAAGAAGAGACCAGCAGCCATTTGTCCATCAGAGTCTAGGGTCTCCTGCTTGAGCAGGGGGTTGGACTAGAAGACCTCCAAGTTCCTTTGCAACCCTCTTCTTCTATGCTCTGTGGGCTTCTCTTGTGTTTGTCATGATCGCTGCGAGATTCAGAGAACTCCAGTGACCGTGTTTAATTGCTCGTTTCTTTCCCTGCTTCCTCCAGAAGAACATCTTGGAGCCACTGTTGATGCCAGTGCTAAACTGCGCTTGTCACGAAAAGAAGACCGTGGCGAAGGAAGCTATAAGGACCCTGCGTTTCCTCCTCAGACACCTCGAGATAGAAACCCATGCATGGAAGGCAGTCAACCTCATTCCGCTCCTTCCAAAATATTTTCATGATGTAAGTCAACCAAATCATAACAAACTCTCTCCCTTCCTCCCTCTCTCCCCCTCTTCCCTCTCTCTCTCCCTCTCTTTCTCCCCCTCCTCACTCCCTTCCTCCCTCTCTCTCTCTTTCTCTCTCTCTCCCTCCCTCCCTCCTTCCTCCCTCCTTCCCTCCCTCCCTCCCGCCTTCCCTTTCCCTCTCTCTCTCCCTCTCTTTCTCCCACTCCTCACTCCCTTCCTCCCTCTCTCTCTCTTTCTCTCTCTCTCCCTCTCTCTCTCTCTTTCTCCCCCTCCTCCCTCCCTCCCTCCCTCTCTCTTTCTCTCTCTCTCCTCCTCCCTCTCTCCCCCTCTCTTCTCCTCTCTCTTTCTCTCTCCCACCCTCCTTCCTCCCTCCTTCCTCTCTCCTTCCCTCCCTCCCTCCCTTTCCCTCTCCCTCTCCCTCTCTCTCTCTCTCTCTCTTTCTCCCATAAAGAAGGCCTGGGTACCATCTGCAGAATTCCAATTTTATCGAAAATGCTTAGAAAGTTCAGCAACAACTGTGTTGTGCTGATCTGAAACAGTGGGTAAGCTTGCGGATGATCCTTGAGCCCTTCTAGAGAGCTGGAGAAGTGCCAGAGGAGGTGGACGAGAAGGAAGGTTGCCCCTCTCTTCAGCTTCACCAAACCAGGTGTCCGCCTAGAAAATCTACAACACCACACAGCCTATCTAGCAAAATGCCCTAGATTGGTCATCTAGATTGGTGTTGCTTGATCTCAGACACTTTAAGATGTGTGGACTTCAACTCTGCTGTCCTGAGAACTCCAGGAGGAGCTGCTAAGATTGAACAACTCTGGTCTAGATCAGGATTACTCAACCTTGGCAACTTTAAGAGGGGAGGACTTCAACTCCCAGAACTCTCCAGCCAGCATACTGGAGTTGGGGTCCCCATCTTTGGGGCAACCATGACCTGGATGATTGACCATCTCCATGGACATTCAACTGGGAATAGGTGGGCTCTGAACTTGTGTGTTCTCCTTCAAGAAGCTTCTGCATGGCTATTCTGCTATTGGAGGGACCAACCTGTCTCTCTTCCTTCGTAGGACGACATCGAACTGAGGAATACCTCCATCACCATTTTCGGCATGCTCCTGAAAGGACTGAAGGAGATACGGAATAGTAATATGGCGGAAAACATCCTGAACAGCCTTGTTCCTCTAGTCATACTACTGTCAAATGATCGGACGAAAGAGGTGAGTTGAAGGGCTGCGTAACCTGAGCTCCTGCTCTGATCATGCTACCTTCTCAGTGAGACCACTCTGTACCCCCATCTTCACTCAGAGCAACGTGGTTGTACCACATAGACACTCTGGAGAATGCAAAGAGATTCTGGACAATCCTGAAGTTGTGGAGTCCTTGGTGCTCCCTGAACGTGGTTGTTTCCTTGAAGACCTTTCATGACCCAACAGCATCTCCCCCTTTCCTCCCTCGGCCAGGTCTCCAGGAAGACCCTCGACTCCTGCGTGTCCTTTATGAACTGGGGGGGCTTTCCCAGCAACTTGTTTGACTATGAAATGTATACCAGCCTCCATAGCATGTACTCCAACATCTGCTACGTGGTTGTAAGTAGGAGCCAAGCTGGCCAGTTTTCTTCCAGATTAGAGTTTGCTAAACGTTTATTTCTTTATTTTGCCCTGCCTTTCTTATTTTTATAAATAGTTCAAGACAGTGGACATCCCTAATACTTCTTCTTTTCTTCACAACAGCCCTGTGAGGTGGGTTGCCCTGAGAGAGAGGGACTGCACCAAAGTCACCCAGCTGGCCATCCTGACTAAGGAGGGACTAGAACTCCCAAAGTCACCCAGCTGGCTTTCATGCCTAAGGCAGGACCAAAACTCACCATTCCCTGCTCATTGGCCCAAAGTCACCCAGTCCGCTTGCTTGCCCAAGGGGGGACTAGAACTCACCGTCTCCTGGTAATTAGCCAAAATCACCCATCCAGCTTTCATGCCAAAGGCGGGACTAGAACTCTCAAAGTCACCCAGCTCACTATCATGATGAAGGCGGGACTAGAACTCACCGGCTCCTGGTTTGTTGCCTGATGCCTTAACCTCTAGACTCATCTGACTAGAGGGATTCTTCTTGGGTTTTTGCTCTCTCGGGAACAGCAGAGGTTCCCTGCAACCATGAGGACTAGAAACCTTGCTGGTTTGTGGGTTTGAGGATTAGAAATGGCAGTTTGTGGGAAAAGGAAATTAGGGCGTAGAGGGGGGCAAAATATAAATGCATTTATAAGTTCAGAAGCCATTTCCTTATCATTTTTCTTTCCCTTTTCTTTTTCTATTTTCTGTTTTTCACTATCTGCTTTTTTTCTTTATTTTCCTTTATGCTTTTAATTTGGATAAAACTGTCACTAATAACATAAATATCGATTATTATAGTAAAGTATAGTATAGTATAATAATGTTTAGTACAGTACAGTAAGTTGTTGAGGACATGAGGACTAGAAACCTAACCAAGAAAGCGGCCCCTTTGTAAAAAAAATTTTTAAAAAAAGGAAGCTCTCTAGTTGAGTGGCTTGTTTGTTGCCTTGTTTTCCCCAGATGAATAAATGCAAGCAAAACCTTCCTGCAATGTTGGATCAGATGCTGGGATTCCTGAGGAGCCGGAACTCTTCCCATCGCGAGGCAGCTGCCCTCTTAATTGGTAATCACCAATGCCAACTCTGGAAGGAGGGCAGGAAAACCCAAGACAGGCGGGCGGCCTTATCACCAAAAGAATCTATGCCGAATTAAGCCATGTCGCTTAATCAGACTGGAAGCTGCTCTTATACCGTGTGGCTTCTCCGGAACTGCTACGATTGCGCAACCGTTTTTCAGGCAGTTCCTGCCCTCTTTCTTAAGGGTATCGCTGCCGTTGTTAAGATTTTGTGTGTTTGTGTAGTTAGAGTGAAACACTACAGAAACACACTAAATCTCAGAAAGCTGCACAAATATTATTTTATTTTATTTTATTTTTATTTTTATATAAAAGCAGCTAAATTTAAAACTTCCTAAACTTTAAATGGCTAGGTCTAAAAAAAGAGCAACTAAAAAGAACCCCAATTAACTACAGTATTTTTTTTAAAGCTCCCAAAGGGGAAAAAAACTTACCCAATAGAACAGGGGTCTCCAACCTTGGCAACTTTAAGACTTGTGGACTTCAACTCCCAGAATTCCTCAGCCAGCAAAGCAAAGCTGGCTGAGGAATTCTGGGAGTTGAAGTCCACAAATCCTAAAGTTGCCAAGGTTGGAGACCCCTGCAATAGAAGGTACAAGGCAGGCAGGCAGGCAGGCAGGAAGGCAGGCAGGCAGATAGAGCTGCTCACCGATGAGCTTGATTGCAGGCAGGGAGATTCATTTGCTGGCTGATGCAATGGATTGCAGGGATTACAGCAAGACGTTGCAACCAGCAGCTAAGGTAAGCAAGCTGGAGGCTGGAGGGGGGGGGAAGGGGGGATGGATTTTTGCTACCGGTTAGCAGGCAACTCAGCTGGGATCGTCAGAGCTTGGCTCATCAGAGCCATTTAAAAGAAAAAACAGGCTCTGATGATCGCGCGGCTCAGCTGGGCATGGGGGCAGGGGCAGGGATTTTTCCTACCAGTTCTCTGAACTGTGCACCGCCATCGCTACCTACTCACCCGAGCCGGTCCGAACCAGGAGCATTTCACCTCTGGTTGGAAGGGACCTTAGAGGTCTTCTAGTCCAATCCCCTGCTAAAACAGGAGACCCTATTCCATTTCAGACCAGTGGCTGCCCAATCTCTTCTTTAAAGCCTCCAGTATGGCCTGGAGACAAAACCATATGAAGAACGGCTACTCCTAGTCCACGGGTGAAATGCTCCCAGTTCAGACCAGCTCGGGCGAGTAGGTAGCAATGGCGGCGGGCAGTTCGGAGAACCAGTAGCAAAAATCCCTGCCCCTGCCCCCCATGCCCAGCTGAGCCGTGCGATCATCAGAGGCTTTTTTTCTTTTAAATGCCTCTGACGAGCCAAGCTCTGACGATCCTAGCTGAGTTGCCTAATTGATCAGACAACTCAGCTGGGATCATCAGAGCCTTTTGAAAGCATTATTTAAACGGTTTTACATGTAAAAAATGGTTTTAAAAGTAAAAAAAAAAATGGCCATGCCCACCCAGTCACATTACCTTCCCCCCCATCAAGCCATGCCCACAGAAACGGTAGTAACAAATTTAGATTTCACCACTGCCCTCGTCCTTCTTTTTATCAGACAGACCCAATCCCTGGAACCATCCCGTAAAGTCCCAAGGCGACTCTTCCAAGTGGAAACCAATGAATTGTGTGTTTTTTTTCTCCTGAATCAGTCGATTTAGCCGTCTCTGCTAAGCCCACCAACGTTTTCTTTTTATGCGCCTAGGCTGCTGCGCGCAATACATGCAACCGGAAGTGGTGACTTCCCTACAGATCGAAGAAGTTTTCCTCGGTGAGTTTCAAAGTTTCCTCGCTTGAACCGGTGACTTGTTCTCCGGAAGCTCTTTCGCTGATCAGGGTTGGTTCTCACGGTTGATCCCAGAAATCCTTTGTTTTCTGAATTCGTTTCAGGTCTCCGGGATCTGCAAGGCGATCGTGAAGCCTCGGTGGCTCAGGCTGCAGCTGACTCAATGGAAGAAATCTTTCGGCAGTGTGGCCATCTGATCGAGCCGGGTCTTGTTAGCAGTCAACTCCTCTCCAAAGGCATCAGGAGGATCTCCGAGACCAAGCAATAATAGTTTAATAGTTTAATAGTTTTCTTTATTATCATGGCACCTCATACAATTAAAGTGCCATCTTCACTGTATATTATACTTTTTAAAAACCCTATTAAAATAAAACAAAAACACACTTCCTTCACATTGTATGCAATTGAATTGAAAACCCCTGATATTGCATTAATATTGCACTCTACAGTAGAATTGTATTGTTGGAAGAAATATCCTTCTGGGTTCAGCTCCGAGTGGGGAAAAAGACACTGGAAACATGGAGACTGCTTGGAAAGATGGTTTAATGATGGACAGGATCACATGGCTTGAGTTCCCGAACAGAAAAGGGCAGAGATGCTGAGCGTGCCTTGGTTTTTTATGCCCTCTCTGGCTTTGAAGTTCCTGGGGCCCAGGAAGAATATCCTGATTGGTCATAGCTTCGCCCTTTAGGTTGTCTGTGTGCCAAGTTTGGCTGAAACTTGGTGGGTGGTGCAATAAAGGGCAGTTAAATGGCTCTGCCTGAAGGAGGTGGATCTTTGTTATGTAGAATAGACTTGCTCAGGCCTTAGTGGCCCATTAATAAAGGTGGGGGCTGAGTTTCTGGTTCTCTGAGTTTCTCTTTTAGGGAAAATATTCTGCCTTTTTAGTATATCCTAAAATATTTCCTTTTCCTAGGAGAGGAGTGAGTGCTAACTTCCTACAGTCTAGTTACTGCTCTTGTTATAGGAAAAATGACGGACTAGGCCAAGCTCTTCAATGCAGGAAAGAGTTTATTGCGCAAGGTTCAAACAGTCCAAAAGGTCTGAACGCCAATGGCTTCTTCTGGCCATGTATTTATACAGTTTAAAGGCAAAAGTATTACAGAGAGTGATGCATTTCACACGTAGAAGCTGCCCTTTCATCTATCTCTGGGAAAGGAAATAACAATCTTCTTCTCACATATTCAGGTTCTCTGCTCTGGAGCTCAAGACATAACAAAAGGAGATAAGATGCTTGGAGACGCCTCAAGGGCAATAAGGAAGCAGCACCCCTTATCCAGGGATATGCATGACATTTGGGGTGAAATAAACATTAAACAACAAGATGTATCTGTTTAGGGTCAGTTTGCCCTTTTACAATTCTGTACCTACGTCAAATACCGTTTGTCATCTCAGGACCTTGGCACGGAAGAGGCACTTCTGTCTTGACCAAAGATTTGGATTTGTAATATTTGAGTTTTATCCCAATACCGAATCTTAGCCTGGCTCATACCCCCCTTTGTGACTCATCTGTTTATCCAGACGAGTCACACCTCCAGGTCCTCTTCCTGCTGGAGCCGTTTGTAATCCCACATAGCCATCACCTGAGCAGTTGTCCTACGTTCCACCAGCAAGGATAGACTTTTAGAGATAGTTTTAACAAACAGAGGTAAAATACATGGGAGAAAAATACACTCTGCAGCTATTAATCCCACCAGGCCAAAAATGGCCTGCAGGCCAGGTAACTTTGGCCACCATCCTGAAAACATGTCCTGTAAATTAAGACCTTTCCATGTCTGGACTGGCACATGAGCTATTTTAACCATTTTGTCTGTTATCTCCTTAATAACCTTTTCGCTTTCATCAACTTCTATGCAGCAGTTAGTCAAATTAAACTTTCCACATACCCCTCCTTCCTTGGCCAACAAATAGTCTAAGTCTAATCTATTCTGCATAATATATGTCCTTGATTTGACACTCTCCCTAGCTAATTGAGTAAGACCTTTTACAGTTTCGTTGGTGATGATTTCAACCACCGCTTGCAGACGAATTAAATGGTTCAGAATGTATATAGGGGTCCGATAGCCATACATGCCATCTTCTGCCCATGTAGCTGGTCCATAAACCTCAATAATTCGCTCTGCAGGCCACTCCTCACTTCCCCAACTACGTTGGTTACCTCCGACCCTAACTTTTCCTATTGCAGATGTATCTACATGTCTTCTTTGTCTTAAGTTCCCCACCTCCTCATACACCGGGACATCTAAAACCTGTCGAGTTTTAAGGGGAAGCAAAAAGTCCAATTATTCCCAGGACACAAACTCCACACCCATTCTTAGGTAGATACCCATATGCCATCTTACCACAAATCCAGTACAATCCATCAGGAGCCAGCCATTCAAGGGTATGATTATCCGGATCCCTTAAGAAGGCTAATCTGTTGACCTCAAACAGAGCCGTTTCATCAATACCCTCTGTGACATTACTCCCTGACCACCATGTCTTGCTTTCCCATTTTCCTGTGCGTATAAGGTTTCCTACCTGTTTACAATCCGTTTGAGTCCTCCTTTGGAAGCATACATTCCCTACCAAACTGGTGGTAAGTGTCCAGTCCCCATCTTTTCCCTGATTATATGAAAGGTTACCCTTCTGTTCCATTTCTAATGCTTTGGAATAGTTCAATTCTTGAGCTTCCCATGGCCATTTTTCTCCCATGTTAGTTCCTCCACATACAAAACAATTTGATACACTCAGAGTGTGGGCTATGTATTCTGCCAATTTGACAAAGGTATTTGTTACATAGCTAGGGATTTCGGGTATATTCAGCTTTTCCCTTTTCAGATAATATTACAAGGGGACTTCTTCAGGATTTATTACCAAATAATGTACTAGCACCTCCTCTATAATTTTCACGTCACACTCTACCTTACAGCTTATACATAAAACACAATCAATACAGTGAGTGCAACAACAACACTCACACCCACAATTACAAAACCAACACATTTAAAGAAAATTCTCTTTTCTGTTCTTTTGCATCAAAAGGCAGCTTCCAGGGTGTCCTAAGCAGGGACTTCTTTCACCTGTAAGAGGTTCACACTCCGCAGCCGGTTGGGGAGATATTAGGGATCGGAACGACTGAGAAATCAAATGGGCCCTGGTTGTCCACAAAACCATTGCTTATATCTGTAAAACACAATAATCAATAAAGCTACTACCCCAATTACTCAAAGTGCCCACACCCAATTTTCCTCCCACATGAATCCGCAATGATCTTCAATCTTTCATCAGGATCCAAGTTCCGGACTAATTCAAGAGAGCAGGTGCTCCATCCTCTTTTTTTTTAGCTTACAACGGGTTACATCGGCAGATATACATCAAGGTAACCTATATATAAAATACAGGAGCTTTCTTTAAGCACATTCAAATGTCAATGATGTTGAATGTTGTTTGTCCACGGACACTTTCCAGCCGGTGTCAGCTGCTGCCTTGACTCGTGTCCGATGGATCCATGATTTTGATTCTGCAATCTTAATAGCAAGTGGAGAAGTCATAATACCAATAAAAGATCCCTTCCATCTTCCACTTGGTCCCCAGGTTCAAATGAGTGACATTAAGTTACTAATCTAGGGGGTAGTTGTTCCATCACATATCGTTGGAATCTCTCAATTTGCTTATTAAGTTTTTGTACCATCTCCATATTCAGCCCATTTGTCCTTGTTTTTATTGTCCTGTACTGTCTGCCAGATGGTAATAGTTCAAAAAAAGGGGGCCCAGGATGAAATGGACCCTTAAGGATGTTTTGAACTTTCTTAAGGCAATGGGAGGTGGGTTTTTTTTTTTTGTAAATACTTTTTATTTATTTTTTTCCAAACATAAACATAAAATATAACTTTTAAAAACAAAGTCTCAATCTGGTCATAGATGGTTACCACGCTTACATTCCTTTAACAAGCTCCATTCAATTTCCCATTACATCTTTTGCGGATAGAAATTCAAAACATAAAAAAAACAAATTTTAACATAAAATCTAGCATCTCCACCTAAACAAATCCATTATATCAATACAATTTTACTTTCAAACTAACTTTCACTCATTTTTATATCTATATGTCAATCCTGATTTTATTTTGTTCTTCTTCACCTTGTATCTTTTACCATCAGTGTCAAAATAATTTTTAACAATATTCTAACCTCTTATTCCAATTATTTACCTTACAATTTTATCACCACAAATCTTAATTTCAAGTTCAATACAACTCCATTTTTATTACACTTTCTAAAACAAAATTCTATCTAATTCTTAATCTCTTGACCCTTTTCCTCGAATCTTAGTATCTTAAACACACTTAAAAATACTTATCATCTATTACAATTTCCATGTTACACAGATTTATCACAAAAACATGTTTTATTTAAACTAATTTCTAGCATATTTTCTTCCATACCTCCCTCTATTGTTTGGCTGTTTTCCAGCATATTATGTTTGGCTGATTCCCAGCATAGTCTCCTCCAAAACACCAACTATTTTTGGCTAATTTCCAGTATAGTCTCCTCCAAGCCTACCACCATTATTAGCTAATTTCCAGCATGTTTTCCAGCATAATCTCCTCCAACTCTCCACCTATTTGTTTGGCTGATTTCCAGCATTTTATTGGCTGATTTCCAGCATATTCTCCTCCAACTCTCCTGTAAGTGTTTGGCCGATTACTGCAAGTTCAAATCTCACCAGGCTCAAGGTTGACTCAGCCTTCCATCCTTTCAAAGGTAGGTGAAATGAGGACCAGATTGTGGGGGCAATAAGCTGACTTTGTATAAATATACAAAAGGATGAAGGCCTTTGCTTAATGCATTGTAAGCCACCCTGAGTCTCTGGAGAAGGGCGGCATATAAATTAAAGCAAAAAAAAAAAGAAAGAAAAAGATATTTTAGGACTTTTCTTGTCACATTTGTTAAGCGAATCACTGCAGCTCTCAAGTTAGAAACATGGTTGTTAAGTGAATCTGGTTTCCCCACTGACTTTCCTCGTCAGAAGGTCGCAAAATGTGATTGCTTGACTTTAGGACACAGCAACGGTCATAAACCTGAACCAGTGGCCAAGCATCTGATGCTTGAAAGGGTGAAAAATGTACATGTGGCTTTTTTCAATGCTGTTGTTCCTTTGAATGGCTACTAGACAAATAGTTGCAAGTCAAGAACTATCTGTATATATATCCTTGCATTAAAGCAGTTCATTTGGCCATCGGTTCTCTAATCCTTTATTCCATTGGGGGGTGTTAAGCTATCTGGACTGGCTGTCTCTTCGGAAATGGGGAAAGAATCTGATTTTCCCCCCAATCTATTCTTCCACCTGCACAGAAGCGCCAGGGAGCTGTGGAGGGAGCTGGCTGTAGACCCCTTTTCCAACAGGAAGTTCATGAAGCCCTTCCTCAAAACGCTTCATGATCAAGACCCCAGCACTGAAGCCATTGGGAGGAGAAACAGCAAGTCTATCATGCCCATTGCGGTAAGCCCTCAACCGGAGGCTCTGCTTTCCTTTGATCTAGAGGTGGGCCACTCCTGAGGGAAGGGGGAAGGGGCTGAGCAGAAGAGCCGCCCTCGGGGGTCTCCCCATCAGGAGCAGGCATGCCTGGTTGGAGGGAGGAAGTGGGCAAACTGATGGGGGATGAAATTGAAGCAAAATTTGGCATAAGGCCCCCCCCCCCAAAATGCACCACTGAAAGTAGAGGCATCTGTGGGATTCCTTGCCAAAACAGTTTTGATATCCATCCATCCATCCACCCATCCATCCATCCATCCATCCACCCATCCATCCACCCATCCATTTATTTATTATACTCATTCATCCATCAATCCACCCATCCATCCATCCATTCATCCACCCATTCATCCACTCATCCATCCATACCTTCATCCATCTATCTTTATCATCTATCTACCCATTCATCCATCCATCCAGATCTATCACCCATTCATCGGTTCATCTATTCATTAATCCATTCAGTCATGTATCCATTTATTTATTTATTTATTTATTCATCTATTCCTTCCTTTATGCCTTCCTTTACTCATCCATTCTGTAATGTATATAGTTTTGGCGGGAAGTTTAAAAGAACAATAGCACGTTGGTGATTGGCTAACTCCCTGGCTGAAGACCTATATAAAGGGAGCTGTTTTACTATATGCTTTGTTGGATTCACACTGTGAATAAAAGAGCTGTTGTTACTGAAGTTCTTGCTTCTGCCTCCTCATTCGCCCAACTTAACATTGGCGACGAGGATGGGATTGAGATGAACAAGAAGCAAGACGAAGAGCTGACAACAACGAATCCAGCCAGGCGGACGAGCTCAGTGCCAAGAGAGATGACCAGGATGTCTGCTTTTGCACTGCCAACGCCTTTCAGTCCAGCCAGAGAGAAGTGGGGGTCGTACATGGCTCGGTTTGAGTGTTTTCTGGGGGCCAGTGACCTACAGAGCCTCTCCAACAACAGAGAAAGAGCTCTATTCCTGAGCCACTGTGGGCCCGAAGTCTTCGACATGGCTGAGTCACTATCTGAGCCGACCCCGGTTCAGTAGGTAATGTGGCAGGTTTTATAAGCCTTGCTAAAGGGATACTACGCCCCGGTACCCTCCAAATTCGTCCAGAGATACAAGTTCTGGCAACGGTTGCAATGAGAAGAAGAGCCAATCAGTGCTTACATGGCCACCCTGCGCAAGGGCGCAGACTGTGAGTACTGAGACCTCGATGACACGCTCATAGAGCAACTAATCTGCGGCATTAGAGATATTCACCTACAGAGAAGACTTCTGGCCAGGTCAAATCTGACCCTACACATCGCTCTTGACAAAGCAAGAGTACACGAATCCTCCACTAAGGCTGTGGACACCCTGCAACAACCAGCACCATCGCAGACGATGCACAAGCCAGTCCTGGTGCACAGTGAAGTAACCCAGATCGACAGTGAAGAAGAGTCTGATGAAGACGTCTTCCAAACAGAAAGGCATAGATGTGATCAGAGAGAGTGGAGAGAGGACTGCGCGAGCTGCGGAGGGTCACACCAATGGCAGACCTACAAGTTCAGAGACGCCGTCTGCAGACGCTGTGATAAAAAAGGGCACCTGACAAGGGTGTGCAGGGCGAGTCTACCATCCAACCATAAGCCGAAGAATGGACCTTACCAATCTGAGCCAGAGGGACACAAAAGAGCCAACAAATATGGCGACCCAAAAAAGAGTACAAATTTCAAAAGCCACGAGACTGCAGCACCAGAGTAGGTCAAGCAAGTACCACCCTAGAGAAGAAGATACACACCATGGTGGAAATAGAAGGACACCCATGTAAGATGGAGATCAATACCGGCTCATCTCTATCGAACATGTCCTGGGCCACCCTGAAAACGGCCATATCCAGCTTGAAAAGATGTCAACTACAGCCCCAGTAACTATGGCTACGCGATTACCAAGGGAACCGCATTCCCGTGGAAGGAGTAGGCATGTTCCAGGTCAAGTACGGACAGCACCAGAAGAAGCTACCGCTCACCGTGGTCAGCGGACACCTACCGAGCCTCCTGGGCCTGGACTGGTTTAAGGTCTGGGAATGGGAGTCACCGGATTCCACAGCACGAGCGGCAGCCTGACGGACAACCTGATGCAAGAGTTCCAGGACGTGTTTGATGACCAGCTGGGCAGGTACGTGGGGACACCTATCTCCTTTAACTTAGACCCTAACATAGCCCCAATCAGGCTTAATGCTAGAAGAGTGCCTTTTGCACTAAAGCCAAAAATTGACCTGGAGCTAGACAAGCTCATCAAGCAGGGGGTGTTAGTCCCTGTAGATCATGCTAAATGGGAAACCCCAATAGTGACCCCATCAAGCCAGATGGAACTGTGTGCATCTGCGCTGATTATAAATGCATGATTAATAAGGCTCTCCAACAAAGTGCTTATCCTGTTCCAATCATGCACTTTATTGTGTGCTTGGTTTTAAAGCCTAAAATACTCAATAAAAATTATTTTATTAAAAAAAATCCTATCCTATCCTATCCTATCCTATCCTATCCTATCCTATCCTATCCTATCCTATCCTATCCTATCCTATCCTATCCTATTCTACTCTACTCTATTCTACTCTGCTCTACCCTACTCTATTGTATTCTATTATTTGTCAAGCATGTATAAGATAAGAGATATAAGTATAAACATGGTTATGAGTACAGGAAATGGATATGAACAAATGGAGATAATATGACAGGAATGGTAGGCAGGTTGGTGCACTTATGCACGCCCCTTACAGACCTCTTAGGAATGGTGGGAGGTCAGTGGTGGGATTCAGCCAGTTGGCACCACTTCAGGAGAACCGGTTGTTAACTTTCTGAGCAGTTTGGTGAGCTGGTTGTTGGAAGAAATCATTAGGGCACAGAACTGGTTGTTAAATTATTTGAATCCCACCACTGGGTGAGGGCAACAATAAACAGTCTAAGGTTAAAGTTTTGGGGGTTTTGGGATGAAACCACAGAGTCAGGGAGTGCATTCCAGGCACTGATCACTCTGTTACTGAAATTGTATTTTCTGCAATCGAGTTTGGAGTGGTTTACCTTAAGTTTCTATCTATTGTGTTCTTGTATATTGTTGCAGTTGAAGCTGAAGTAGTCATTCACAGGTAGGACGATGTAGCAGACAATTTTGTGTACTACGCTTAGGTCAGATCGAAGGTGGCGTATTTCTAAATTGTCTAAGCCCAAAATTTCAAGCCTGGTGGCATAAGGTATTCTGTTGCAAGCAGAGGAGTGGAGTACAGTTCTCGTGAAATACCTCTGGACTCGCTCAATTGTATTAATGTCTGATATGCAGTGCGAGTTCCAGACAGATGAGCTGTATTCAAGAATTGGTCCGGCAAAAGTTTTGCATGCCCTTGTTTGCAGTTCAATATTACCACAGAAGAAGCTGCGCAAGATTAGGTTAACAACTCTTAATGCGTTTTTGGCAGTTCTGTCTCACTTGTGCTACACGTTGTCTCCCTTTTGTTCGGTATCTACACCCCACTGTCCTTTCCAAGTCTGGAGAGGGTGTAGAATCTATGTTTCAGAAATCCCACTTCTAGCAAAATTTTGTGCCGTGTCTCAGACATGGACATTCCTGGCTCACTTTTCATGGACATTTTTTTCTCCTGGTTGGCCCACATCAAAGAAGTTCTACTTTTGTACTTTGTAAACTAAGTAAGCTGGTTCGCCTCACAATCAGGAGGCTGTGAGTTCGATCCTAGGTAGAGGCAGATATTTCTTTCTCTGGGCACAATAAGAATGTATCTGCCAAACAAAACTCTGCATTGGCGACAAGAAGGGCATCCAGCCAGTAAACACTCAGCTCCATTCAGTTGCCCAGACTCCACCCCGCAAGGGATTATGGGATTGTTAAAAGAAGAAGATGATGATGATGAATCTAAGTAACCTGGTGAGCACAAGCTGACTCTCCTTTCATCCTGTTTCTAAGCCACCAATGTTCTGTGTTTGCTTCTATCTTGATGCAGTGGACACTCTGCAAAACAAATTCGCCAACCTGCTCATGGCCCTCGTAACACAGCTTCATTTTCTCCTGGGAGCAAGCAAGAGTGGGTCCAGAAGATCCAGTAGAGTCATTGAGAGTTCAGAACAAACCAACTTTTTGGGGTAAGGAATCTCCTAGGCCCAATCTGGATTCTTTCTCCATTTCTGTAAAGCTCAGTAGATGCCTATAGGTTTTCCTCACGTTGACTTATGACCACAACGGAGCACCAAATTACTGTTGCTGAATGAAATAGTCATTAAGTGAACTTTGTCCCATTTTGCAACCTTTCTTGCCACAGTAGTTACGTGAATCGTTGCGTTGGTTAAGCTAGAAAGAAAGTCTCTGTTGATTTGCTTTCCAGAAACTGCAGTAACCACAGCAATGTTTCTCGAGTGGCTGACAAAATGGCTGATTGATTGGGTGGATTTTCATAGGGTTCTGGGGTTTGGTGTTTGAGGTGCTCCAGGGGGGTTTTGCAAAGTAGTGAGCCTTGTGTCTTTTGCTATTCTAAAGGTGGTGGGTAAATCCTCTTAGGTCCTAAAGGTCCTGTCCTTAGAGTTTGGGTGGGGGATGTAAATTCTTAATCCCATGAGGTCCCATCCTGGGGGAGCTGTTGCTTCACAAGCCGCGAAGTACTATCCTGAACAGCAGCGGGAGGCCGATTGGTGTCAGTGCAAGCATGGGCTTTGCGGGGGGGATCAGCTGAATGATTGGCACCAACTCTTCTTCCTTTGTTTGATTTAACAATACAGTGCAAGCCATCAAAAACTTAATCGTGTGTGCCGGCTATCAAGAGGAATTCAACGATTTGGGGATGCTTGGATGCTGGGATATGCTGGTGACCCCTGATAGCTTGTTTGAAGCCATTTTCTACCTGGTCCGGAAAGAAATTAAAAGTCAAAAGAGCTTGGCTACAAGTGGCAGCGGGTGGGAGAGGGAGGGGAGGGGAGAGGGAGAGGGAGAAGAAGAGGCAGAGAAAGAGAGGGAGGGAAGGAGAGAGAGAGAGAGAAAGAAAAGAACTGGGAGGGGAAGAGAGAGGAAGAGTAGAGAAGGAGGGAGAAAGAAAAAGAGAGAAGGAGAGGGGGGGTGAGAAATTCTCTAAATGGAGTAATTCATTGAGTAATTGAATTTAGATCATGATATCTCTAGCTTGGTGATTTTCTTCTCCCTAACCAGCAGATCTCGTCTGAGCTCTCCGTATTTGCTCTTTTGGGAATTTAGTCAGCTTCTCCAAAGAGGAGCTGAAGGTGATGTTCAGAGAGGCCAACACCTACCTGCCCCGTCCCAATCTAAGAGAGAAGACCATCAGGAAGGTTTTCTTCTCGGAGGTGAGGAGACCTTGGGATGCACCCCAATATTCTGGACAGCCGTTTGTCTGACGTTATAGAGCAGGGGTCCTCAAACATTTTAAACAGGGGGCCGATTCACAGTCCCTCAGACTGTTGGGGGACCGGACTGGGTGGGCGGGCGTGGCTAGGTGGTCATGTGACTGGGTGGGCGTGGCCAGTTTAACCATCTATTTTTTTGCCTTTCTCCTTCTAAGCCCCCGTTTAAATTGTTTTCAAAGACTTTTAATTTAAAGCAGTACTTTACAAGCCCACAGCTGCTTCTCCAGGCTGCACCGGCGAGATCACCCCTCAGCTGGCCCTCAGCTGGCCTTACAGCTGGCTCGCTGGGAGATAAGGCAGTGAGGGGCGGGGCAAGGGGCGGGGCTTAATCACACCACTCCGCGGGCCGTATTCTTTGCCCGTGGGCCGTAGTTTGAGGGTGCCTGTTGTAGAGGATCTGCTGCTTGAGCAGGGGGTCTCCAAGGTCTTCTGCTAGTCTGTTAATCGGTGGAAGGGCTTCCCTCCAGAAGTTGTTGGGGGGAGGGAGGGAGGGAGGGAAAAGAAGGGAGGGAAGGAGGGAGGGAGGGAGGAAGGAAGGAAGGAAGACTCAATGACCACAATTTCCTTTTACTCTTTGTATTATAGGCAGTTTTGTATTCTTACAACTCTCATTTACATTACCTTTTGCCATACTGTAGTCCTCGACATATGACCGTCATAGAACCTCCAGTGGTCACTAAGTGACTTCAGCAGTCCTTAAGCCAATGCCGTGGTCGAATACTTAGGATAAACCAGACCTTTCAGTGATTTCCATCTAAAAGTTGTCCTCCATATACGACCACAACTGAGCCCCAAATTTCTGTTGCTGAGCGAAAGTTCTTAAGCAAGTTTTGCCTCATTGTTCAACCTTCCTTACCACAGTTGTTAAGTGAATCGCTGCAGTGCAGTTCTTATGGTGGTCAATCTGATGAATTAGTGAATCTGGTTTCCCCATTGACTTGGCCTATCAGACGGTCACAAAAGGGGATGACGTAACCTTGAAACACTACGACCATCATAAATATGGACCAGCAAGTACCCAAATTTTGATCACATGACCATTAGGATGCTACAATGGTCCTAAGTCTGAAAAATGGGCATGTCCCTTTTGTCAGTGCCATTGTGACTTTCAGGGGTCACTAGACGAGGACTGTATTTTCTTTTTCTCTCCCTGTAATGGCTGAAAGTGGCATCTCTTAGTAGAGGCTCTCAGGGAAGTTCCCTTCCTTGGCTTGATGCTAAGGAAGGGAACTTCCTAATGCTCCATATCTCTACTCTTCTTCGTCAGCTGCTGTATCACCCGGAAGTTGGAAACATCTTTATGACGCAAGACATTCTCGAGGTTCTCCTGGAATGGATGATTCAGCCGTATCCTCTCATCCAGATCTTTAGCGTGAGAGGACTGGGATATGTTCTTCAGCACCCCTTCGAGGTAAGAGATGGGGGGCAGGAAGTGAGTGGCTTCCAAGGTGGTAGCAGGTGTGGCCTCACTCTCTGGGAAGTCTTCAAGGCTGGGAAGGACAGAAGAAGGAGAAGAAGACAATCATCAGGAACAGGATGGACTCAGCTAGAGTGGTGTCTCTTCTACAAAGATGGGTGCACCCCTGGAAGATCTGAAGGATAAAGTAGATCCTCTTGGAGAACATCTCAAAGCAGAACAAGAGGAAACAGATGGGAACTGATGAAGGAGAGAAACAACCTAGACCTAAGGAAAAATTTCCTGACCGTGAGAACAATTAATCCTTGGAACGACTTTTTTTTATTTATTTTATATTGGATTTCTATACCGCCCTTCTCCTGAGGACTCAGGGCGGTGTACAGCCAGATTAAAAAAACATGCAGAACAAATATTAAAAACAATTAAAAGATATATAAATTTGCCTCCAGAAGTTATGGGTGCTCCATCACTGGAGCTTTTCAAGAAGAGACCAGACAGCCATTTGTCCAGCATAGTCTAGGGTCTCCTGCTTGAGCAGGGGGTTGGATTAGAAGACCTCCAACCCTCTTCTTCTATGCTCTGTGGGCTTCTCTTGTGTTTGTCATGATCGCTGCGAGACTCAGAGAACTCCAGTTACCGTGTTTAATTGCTCGTTCCTTTCCCTGCTTCCTCCAGAAGAACATCTCAGGGCCAGTTTTCATGCCGGTCATCAACTGCGCTTGTCACCCACAGAAGACCGTAGCAAAGGAAACTCTCCGGACCCACCATTTCCCCCTTAGGCACCTTGCTGCGGACATCCATGCATTGAAGGCGGTCCATCTAATTCCTCTCCTGTTGAAATATTTTCCTGACATAAGTCAACCAAATCACGACAAACTGGTTTCCCCTCCTCTTTTTTAGTTATTTCTGTAAGATATAAGAAATGAAGGAAGGAATCAATAAATACACGAGTGAATGGATGAATAAAGGAATAAATAAACAAAGGAATAGATGGATAAATGAATAAATAAATGAATGGATTAATGAATAGATGAACCGATGGATGGATGGATGAATGGATGGATGAATGGATGGATGGATGGATGGATGGATGGAAGGATGAAAGGATGGATGGATGAATATCAAAGCTGTTCTGGTGAGGAAGCCCACAGATGCCTTTTCTTTCAGTGGTGCATTTTGAGGGGTGGGGGCTTATGCCAAATTTTGCTCCAATTTCAGCCCCCACCAGTTTGCCCTCTGCCTCCCTCCAACCAGGGCATGCCTGCTCTTGATGGGGAGACCCCCCGAGGGTGACTCTTCTGCTCAGCCCCTTCCCCCTTCCCTCAGGAGTGGCCCACCTCTAGATCTAAGGAAAGCAGAGCCGCCGGTTGAGGGCTTACCGCAATGGGCATGATGGATTTGCTATTTCTCCTCCCAAAAGCTTCGGTGCTGGGGTCTTCGTTCTGAAGCCTTTTGAGGAGGGGCTTCATGATCTTCATGTTAGCATAGGGGTCTTCAGCCAGCGCCCTCCATAACTCCTTGGCACTTCTGTGCAGGTGGAAAAATAGATTGGGGGAAAATCAGATTCTTTCCCCATTTTCGAAGAGACGGCCAATCCAGATAGATTAACACCCCCCCAATGGAAGAAAGGATTAGAAAACAGATGGCCAAATGAACCACTTTAATACAAACAGGGTGTGGCTAACTGATGAGGACGTATAAGTCCAAAATAGATCTATCTTAGTCTCCTTAGTCTCCCAATGGGCAGCAGAGTGTTTGCTGGCTGCCAGAAAAAAAAAAGCCTAGAAACTAGTGGATTGTGATTTCACTGAATTAGGGCTGCATAAAAATCTTGGTTTACGTAGGAAGAACCTGGCTAAAGAGAAATACACATAAAGCCTATGAAAAGGAAAGGAAAAAAAAACAAAAACCAAATACTGTACCTTTACAGGGAGGATACATGGGATGAGGGTGTGGCTAACTGATGAGGACTTATAAGTCCGAAATAGATCTATCTTAGTCTCCTTAGTTTCCCAATGGGCAGCAGAGTGTTTGCTGGCTGCCAGGAAAAAAAAGCCCAGCATCAGATGCTTGGTTACTGGATCAGATTTATGACCGTTGCTGTGTCCCAAAGTCAAGCGATCACAGTTTGTGACCTTCTGACGAGGAAAGTCAGTGGGGAAACCAGATTCACTTAACAACCATGTTTCTAACTTGAGAGCTGCAGTGATTCACTTAACCAATGTGACAAGAAAAGTCCTAAAATATCTTTAAAAGGTCATTCCCATATCCTCTCCCCCTCCCTCTCCCCTCCTTCCCTCCTTCTCTCCTTCCCTCCTTCCCTCCTTCCCTCCCTCCCTCCCTCCCTTCCTTCCTTCCCTCCTTCCCTCCTTCCCTCTTTCCTTCCCTTCCTCCCTTCCTTAATTCCTTCCTTCCTTCCTTCCCTCTTTCCCTCCCTCCCTCCCTCCCTCCCTCCCTTCCTTCCTTCCTTCCTTCCTTCCTTCCTTCCTTCCTTCTTTCCTCAACAACTGTTTCTAACTCAACAACTGCAGTGGTTCACTTAACAACCATGGCAAGAAAGCTCGTAAAATGGGGGGAAATCCACTTAACAACTGTCTTGCTTCAGAACAGAAACGTTGGGCTCACTTGTGTCGTAAGTCGAGGACCGCCCATATATTCCTCTGGGTTGGTATCTCCCTGTGAAGGAGCCAGGGTTGCCAACTGATCTGATGGCAGGAAGCTTACGTTGCTCCTGGGCCTTTGCAGCTTCTTCTCTGCAGCAATGAAAGCCTTCCGAAGCACGGAAACCCTGGTCCACTCCCGAAGTTTGCTTTTCAAGGAAGCCCAGGCAGGTAAAACGTTGGCCGTTCCCCTGCCACATCTGCTGAGGAGTTGGCAAGCCACACCGCACCCTCCGTGGCTGAGAGTTCAGTGGGCCGTCCCTCACGGAGGGCCTCTGCGCCACCGGAAGTGCCAGGGACCCCAAAACTGGTCAAGGGGGGGGAGGTTTCCAGGAGCAGCGTGTCTCCAGAATTAACCCAAAGGTGCTTTTCCCAGAATGACCCAGTTGGAAGTTGGAGCAGTGGGGAAATTCAAAAATTTTCCCTACCGGTTCTGTGGGCGTGGCTTGGTGGGCAGTTGACCGGGTGGGCGTGGCTTGGTGGGCAGTTGACCGGGTGGGCGTGGCTTGGTGGTTATGTGACTGGGTGGGCGTGGCTGTACAATTGACTCACACGCAATGCAAAAGCAGCTGGACTTCCCACAAAATGGCCCCTGAAATAAGCAGGAACCTCACAGAGTCACAGAGCGCTCAAAAACAAACCATCACACTTTACACAAAAATAACACAAAAGCTGCACAACTGACTCACACGCAATGCAAAAGCTGCTTGACTTCACACAAAATGGCCCCTGCAATGACCCCTCACAGAGTCACAGAGAGTTCAAAAACAAATTATCACACCTTGCACAAAAATAACAAAAGCTGCACAACTGACTCACACGCAATGCAAAAGCAGCTGGACTTCCCACAAAATGGCCCCTGCAACAAGCAGGAACCTCACAGAGTCACAGAGAGTTCAAAAACAAATTATCACACCTTGCACAAAAATAACACAAAAGCTGCACAACCGACTCACACGCAATGCAAAAGCTGCTGGACTTCCCACAAAATGGCCCCTGCAACAAGCAGGAACCTCACAGAGTCACAGAGAGTTCAAAAACAAACTATCACACTTTGCACAAAAATAACACAAAAGCTGCACAACTGATTGGTAGTAAAAAAATGCTTAAAAAGCTCCGATATTGCCCGGTTCAGCTGATTGTCGTTCTTTTTAAAGCATTTTTTAACCATCTGTTTGGGTGAATGCTAGCAATTATTACTATCGGTTCGGGCTCACCTGCCCAAACTGGTAGCATGTCACCCCTGCCTTGGAGGTCTTCTACTCCAAACCACTTCTCAGGCAGGAAAGAGTCAGGGTTCCAGGAAAACCCCCAACTCCAAGGAAAGACTCTGAAGCAAGCATTTCCCAAAGGTCTCTTGACTAGGATAGGTAAACTGGCCCATCTGGGAAAACCCGAACCTGAGAGGTCCAGGTTTTCCCTCAGTAGATCAAAACCCCCCAAACCATCCCCTCACTCCTCAGTCGATCACCTGCCCCAATCACCATCCGTCCATCTCGAGACCTCACTCCGACCACTCCTCCTCCAGATGCAGGATCGCCCTGACCTTGACCGACAGGAAGAATGCGGTTATGACCTCAGACAACCCCTCTACTAACCCCCCCCCCCCCCCTACTTTCCCACCCATGAGAAGATGGCAGCATGGAAGCTTCCGGCCTAATATGGCTTCCAAAGCTGACACCTACGATCAGTTTTGCTCCTAACCATTCCTTCTTTCTCACGGGGTTACACGGCAGATCAAGGTGTCTGCTGTTTCTCCAGAGATCTGAGCTGCTATTCACTTGCTGTATATTTTCTGGATTGGACAAAAATAGTTTCATTACTGGAAGAGACTTCAGATATGAAATAAACGCTAATAAGTCAAACAACAATATGAGATCGTGTTACGCTCAGGGTCCCAGCGTCTGTGAGAGATATACCCTATTAATAATGTCTTTGGGTATTTTGAAGGCCCTCACTGAACATAGTTATCTGCTGTTTCCATGAGTCACAGCTATTGTCTTAATCAGTTGAACTTTGAACTGAGTAGAATTCTCCAATTATTTCAGAATAAGAGAGTTGGAAGGGACCTTGGAGGTCTTCTAGTCCAACCCCGAGCTCAGGCAGGTGACCCTACAATCATCTCAGACAAATGGTGGTCCAATCTCCTCTGAAAAGCTTCCAGTGTTGGAGTTTCAACTTCAGCTGCGACTTCTGGAGGCCAGTTGTCCCACTGGTTGAATGTTCTAACTGTTGGGAAATCTCTCCTTCGTTCTAGGTTGCTTCTCTCCTTGATGAGTCTCCATCCATTTAAGAAGGGATCAGACAGTCAGTTATCTGAAATGGTATAGGTCCGTGATGGCGAATCTATGGCACGCGTGCCACAGCTGGCACGCGGAGCCATATCGGTTGGCACGCGAGCTCAGCTCCGGCGCACATGTGTGTGCCGGCTAGCCAATTTTCGGACCTTCTGGGCCCACCAGAAGTAGGGAAACTGGCCGTTTCCGACCTC
The DNA here is from genome assembly GCF_029531705.1 of Pantherophis guttatus. The sequence continues at coordinate 3,135,358 of NW_026844109.1, forward strand.
TGGAGGGACTCCACGGGGTGGTGGGGAAGGCCGTTTTCACCCTCCCCAGGCTCCTAGAAAGGCTCTGGAGCCTGGGGAGGGCGAAAAATGGGCCTACCAGGCCCACTGTGCCATTGTGTGCCAAAAGTGGGGGGAAGTGTAGGTTGATCATGTGTGCATGCAGGGGGGGGGGCGCATAGAATTATGGGTGTGGGCACATGCACGCGCAACCCCTCCGTGCTCCCCCCATTTTTGGCACGCAATGGCAAAACGGTTAGCCATCACTGGTATAGGTTCTCCTGCACTTGACCACGGGGCTGGACTAGAAGACCTTCCAGGTCCCTTCCAGTCAATTGGAGGGATGATTTACCACCAGTTTATCAGGTGCTTAGGAGCCGAGGGCTTGGCAGCACAAGGAAACAACAGCCAATCACCGGCCATCAACCCACCAATCAACCAATCGGAAGGCACCACATAAAAATGAAGCGTAGAATGGTCCATATTCCGGTAGAGAGAAGTTCCCTGAAGATGGGCTCCAGCATGAGCTCAAAAGCTCAGAAGACGGACCAGATTGGACCTTGCAACATTATCCTGGGACTCCCAAAGCTGCTTTTTCCAGAGGGAACTGGACTTTCTGGTTTTCCTTGGAAAATGTTTTGTTTCTCATCTCAGAAGCTTCTTCAGTTCTCTTGGATGAGAAGCAAAACGTCTTCAAAGAAAAACCGAGGAAGTCCAGTTGCCTCTTGAAAAGGCACCTTTGGGACAACCATGACTTGGATGACTGAGAGTCTCCATAGACATTATCCTGGGACGCATAGATTTGCCTTCCTTTAATCAACATTAACCGTTCATTTCCTTCTCTTTGTCTTTCATTAGCAGCGACAGAGAAGGAATTAGGGAGAAATTGAAGGAGGCTTCCTATTATGTGTCCTAAACTGATGTAGGAATTGTCCTAAGGAGGCACTCCCAACATTCCCCTTCCGAGCAGTTTTTCTGAAATATAATTTGGTTTCCAAGTGGTCTCTTTTTCAGCAGATACAAGCACCCATCTGCCTTTTTCTGCTCTTCTAAAATCCTAGCATGGTCAGGAAGTCTTCAGGGCTGAGAGACCAACAACCAGGAAGTAGGGGAAGAGGTAGATTTAAAAAAAAGAAAGAAAGAAATCCTGGAAGGAGGCAAAGAAAAACTGATCATGCTGAGAAACTGACTGGGACATGTTCAGAAAGTCAAACAAGGTATGCCGTATATATCGGGAAATTCCAAAATTCCAAAATCTAATTCTGATTAGTATTTTTTTACAGAAATTGGCTGAGGGAAGACTCGCAAGATTATGCCACCATCTGCTGGAGAATTTGGAAAGACTTGGCAGAAAGTGGAGAAGAAAAGAAAGGAAACCCAGGACGCCTTGGGGTAAAGTAGTCCTCGACTTAAAACAGTTCATTTAGTGACCATTCAAAGTTACAACGGCACTGAAAAAAGTGACTTAGGACCGTTTTCCACAGCATTTCCCACGGTCACGCGATCCAGATCCAGACACTTGGCCACTGATTCACATTTACGACGGTTGCAGTGTCCCGGGGTCACGTGATCCCCTTTTGCGACCGTCTGACCAGCAAAGCCAATTCACTTAACAACCTTGTTGCTGATTTAACAACTGCAGAGATTCACCTAACAATGGTGGCAAGAATGGTTCGTAAAATGGGACAAAACTCACTTAAAAATGTCTCACTTAGCAACAGGAATTTTGGGCTCAATTGTGGTTGTAAACTGAGGACCAACCATGTTTCAATGGTCATCAGTGTGAAAAAGGGACGTAAAACACTTTCTTCAGTGCTATTGTAGCTTCGAATGGACACTAAATGACTGGTTATAAGTTGAGAACTACCTGTACTGATATTTCTATTCCTTTTTGGTCCCCCTTTCTCCACTTTGGGGCATCAACCACTATTAGACGCTATTCTTTTCTAAAGGAAAGAAGAATTAGGGGGCGACATGATAGCAGTTTCCCAGTATTTGAGGGGCTACCCCAAAGAAGACGGGGTCCAATTATTCTCCAAGGCACCAGAAGGCAGGAGAAGAAACAGCGGAAACTCATCAAGGAGAGAACCAACCTGGAATTAAGGAGAAACTTCTTAACAAAGAAGACAATTAGCCAGTGGAACAGCCTGCCACCAGAAGTTGTGGGTGCTTTATCAATGAAGGCTTTTAAGAACACAAAGTTAGCTCAGATTGTGTAGGTTCTCCTGCTTGAGCAGGGTTGGGCTAGAAGGCCTCCAAGGTCAGGGGTGAAATGCTCCTGCTTCTGACCAGATTGCCCGATCCGGTAGCGATGGCGGCGGGTGGTTCGGAGAACCGGTAGCAAAATCCCTGCGCGCCCCTCCCCCCATGCCCAGCTGAGCCGCACGATCATCAGAGGCTTTTTTTTTTTACCTTTAAAAGCATTTTTTCTACAATCTCTTCTGCCGAAAAAATGCTTTTAAAAGTAAAAAAAAAAAGCCTCTGATGATCGTGCGGCTCAGCTGGGATCCTCAGAGGCTTTTCAATGCATTTTTTAAAAAGCCTCTCCGATGATCCCAGCTGAGGTTTTTTTTGTTTTGTTTCGTTTTTTTTAATTTGATTTATATGCCGCCCTTCTCCGGAGACTCAATGGGGCTTACAATGCGTTAAGCAATAGCCTTCATACTTTTGTATATTTTATACAAAGTCAGTTTATTGCCCCCACAAACTGGGTCCTCATTTTACCCACCTTAGAAAGGATGGAAGGCTGAGTCAACCTTGAGCCTGGCGGGATTCGAACTTACAGTAATTGCAGACAGCTGGTGTTAATCACAATACTATTAGTCTGCTGAGCCACCAGGCCCTTTTTGCCTGATCGGCAGAGAGACTTTTTTAAAAAATGCTTCGAAACGCCTCTGATGATCCCAGCTGTGTTGCCTGATCGGCAGAGGCTTTTCAAAGCATTTTTTTGCATTTGCACAAAAAATGCTTTGAAAAGTTAAAAAAAAAAGTTGGCCACACCCACCCAGTCATATTACCCATCACCACCACCAAGCCACGCCCACAAAACCGGTAGTAACAAATTTTCCATTTCATCGCTTCCAGCTCTATTCCATTTTTCTTCTTCTATTCTAAAAACAATTTCCCCTAGGAGACGCACATGAATATATGATTATTTACATTGTCTGTACTGAACAACTCCCTTAATCCATTTAAAAGTCATTAAATCGATCACGGATCCAGGGTGACCTGGTTTATGACCAGTGCTTGGTAGCTCAGCAGACTAAAAGCATTGTGATTAACACCAGCTGTCTGCAATTAAAGTTAAGTTTGAATCTCACCAGGCTCAAGGTTGACTCAGCCTTCCATCCTTTCTAAGGTAGGTAAATGAGGACCCAGATTATGGGGGCAATAAGATGACTTTGTATAAATATACAAAAGGATGAAGGCTATTACTTAACGCATTGTAAACCGCCCTGAGTCTCCGAAGAAGGGCGGCATATAAATCAAATTAAAAATAAAATAAAATAAAAATTCACTGCTGAAAGTTGAAAGGACTGCCAGGAACAGATATGAGGAGGGGACCAGTGCTCGGCCAACTTCTGGCTTAACAAATTAAATTGAGAAACGTCACATGCTTTCCAAAGGAGATCAGGGCCCATGGGAAGACGCCTTTGGGATCCAGGGAAGGCTTTTATTCAATGCTCCATCTCTGTGGATAATAATGAGCATCTTTTTGGAGGACATTAGATCTCCCCCCATGGGAGTGCTTGGCTCTCTGCATCTGCCCTACTCTAGGCGTTCCTGTTTCTGCTGGAAGACGACCAAGAGTGGAGATGTTCCAGATATCGTCGATGGTTGATGGTTGCTACCACCCTTCTCCAATAGCACCTGTGGCTCTGTGACCTTCTCGTGGAACCTTCTCCTCTCTTGGAAATTAAATTGTCCTGTCTTTCTCCAGGGCCTGTTTCCACAATCTCCCTGCCAGGTCCTGTTTCCGCGATGTTCCTTTGTGCTCCTTCACGATGTAAGAGTTCTCTTCGTGCTTCCTCGCTTTCCCCAAAGACCAGCTGCAAGGCAGGTGCCCAGAGGGTCATGGGTTGCCCCTTCCCCACTTTGGAAGACCTTTATAGCTCCCACTGCCTTAAGAAAGTTCAAAACATCCTTAAGGATCCATTTCATCCTGGGGTCCCCTTTTTTTGAACTATTACCATCTGGCAGACGGTACAGGACAATAAAAACAAGGACAAATAGGCTGAACAACAGCTTCTATCCCAGAGCAGTAACTAGCTGTAGGAAGTTAGCACTCACTCCTCTCCTAGGAAAAGAAAATGTTTTAGGATATACTAAAAAGGCAGAATATTTTCCCTAAAAGAGAAACTCAGAGAACCAGAAACTCAGCCCCCACCTTTATTAATGGGCCACTAAGGCCTAAGCCAGTCTATTCTACATAACAAAGATCCACCTCCTTCAGGCAGAGCCATTTAACTGCCCTTTATTGCACCACCCACCAAGTTTCAGCCAAACTTGGCACACAGACAACCTAAAGGGCGAAGCTATGACCAATCAGGATATTCTTCCTGGGCCCCAGGAACTTCAAAGCCAGAGAGGGCATAAAAAACCAAGGCACGCTCAGCATCTCTGCCCTTTTCTGTTCGGGAACTCAAGCCATGTGATCCTGTCCATCATTAAACCATCTTTCCAAGCAGTCTCCATGTTTCCAGTGTCTTTTTCCCCACTCGGAGCTGAACCCAGAAGGAGATTTCTTCCAACAATACAATTCTACTGTAGAGTGCAATATTAATGCAATATCAGGGGTTTTCAATTCAATTGCATACAGTGTGAAGGAGGTGTGTTTTTGTTTTATTTTTATGGGGATTTTAAAAAGTATAATATACAGTGAAGATGGCACTTTAATTGTATGAGGTGCCATGATAATAAAGAAAACTATTAAACTATTAAACTATTATTGCTTGGTCTCGGAGATCCTCCTGATGGCCTTGGAGAGGAGTTGACTACTAATAAGATCTGGATTGATTCGATGGCCACACTGCCGAAAGATTTCTTCCATTGAGTCAGCTGCAGCCTGAGCCACCGAGGCTTCACGATCGCCTTGCAGATCCCGGAGACCTGAAACGAATCCAGAAAACAAAGGATTTCCGGGATCAACCGTGAGAACCAACCCTGATCAGCGAAAGAGCTTCTGGAGAAAAACTCCTTGCTTCAAGCGAGGGAACTTTGAAACTCACCAAGGAAAACCTCTTCGATTTGTTTTGAAGTCACCACTTCCGGTTGCATGTATTGCGCGCAGCAGCCTAGGCGCATAAAAAGAAAACGTTGGTGGGCTTAGCAGAGACGGCTAAATCGACTGATTCAGGAAAAAAACACACAATTCATTGGTTTCCACTTGGAAGGGTCGCTTTGGGACTTTACGGGAAGGTTCCAGGGATTGGGTCTGTCTGATAAAAAGAAGGACGAGGGGTAGCCATTCTTCCTATGTTTTTGTCTCCAGGGCTCATTGGAGGCTTTAAAGAAGAAATTAAAGAAGAGATTGGACAGCCACCGGTCTGAAATGGTAGAGGGTCTCCTGCTTTAGCAGGGGGTTGGACTAGAAGACCTCTAAGGTCCCTTCCAACTCTATTATTTTATATTCTAGGACTGTGCAAACAACCATCATCTTGGGAAACAACCTAAGCAGCCTTGAATCCAGTTAAAACTAGAATGGGAGGCCAGCTGGAAATATTTCCAGAGAAAAAAACACTGCTGTGGGGTTGCCTATACAAGAGAGAGGGATACAGGCCAGGTAGTCCTCGACTTATAACAGTTCATTTAGTGACCATTCAAAGTTACAATGGCACTGAAAAAAGTGACTTACGACTGATTCTCACACTTACAAGCGTTGCCACATCCCCAAGATCAAAATCTGGATGCTTGGCAAACCGACTTGTACTTATGACGCTTACAGTGTCTTGGGGGTCAAAGATCACTTTTTGCGATCTTCGGATGAGCAAAATCCGAACTAACTTAAGTGACTAACTTAACAACGGCAGCCATACCCTTAAGAAAGAGGGCCGGAACTGCCTGAAAAACCGTTGCGCAATCGTAGCCGTTCCGGAGAAGCCACACGGTATAAGAGCAGCTTCCAGTCTGATTAAGCAACATGGCTTAATTCGGCATAGATTCTTTTGGTGATAAGGCCGCCCGCCTGTCTTGGGTTTTCCTGCCCTCCTTCCAGAGTTGGCATTGGTGATTACCAATTAAGAGGGCAGCTGCCTCGCGATGGGAAGAGTTCCGGCTCCTCAGGAATCCCAGCATCTGATCCAACATTGCAGGAAGGTTTTGCTTGCATTTATTCATCTGGGGAAAACAAGGCAACAAACAAGCCACTCAACTAGAGAGCTTCCTTTTTTAAAAAATTTTTTTTACAAAGGGGCCGCTTTCTTGGTTAGGTTTCTAGTCCTCATGTCCTCAACAACTTACTGTACTGTACTAAACATTATTATACTATACTATACTTTACTATAATAATCGATATTTATGTTATTAGTGACAGTTTTATCCAAATTAAAAGCATAAAGGAAAATAAAGAAAAATAGCAGATAGTGAAAAACAAAAACTAGAAAAAGAAAAGAAAAGGGAAAGAAAAAGGTAAGGAAATGGCTTCTAAACTTATAAATGCATTTATATTTTGCCCCCCTCTATGTCCTAATTTCCTTTTCCCACAAACTGCCATTTCCAATCCTCAAACCCACAAACCAGCAAGGTTTCTAGTCCTCATGGTTGCATGGAACCTCTGCTGTTCCCGAGAGAGCAAAAACCCAAGAAGAATCCCTCTAGTCAGATGACTCTAGTGGTTAAGGCATCAGGCAACAAACCAGGAGCCGGTGAGTTCTAGTCCCGCCTTAATCATGATAGTGAGCTGGGTGACTTTGAGAGTTCTAGTCCCGCCTTTGGCATGAAAGCTGGATGGGTGATTTTGGCTAATTACCAGGAGACGGTGAGTTCTAGTCCCCCCTTGGGCAAGCAAGCGGACTGGGTGACTTTGGGCCAATGACCAGGGAATGGTGAGCTTTGGTCTTGCCTTAGGCATCAAAGCCAGCTGGGTGACTTTGGGAGTTCTAGTTCCTCCTTAGTCAGGATGGCCAGCTGGGTGACTTTGGTGCAGTCCCTCTCTATCAGGGCAACCGACCTCACAGGGTTTTTGTGAAGAAAAGAAGAAGTATTAGGGATGTCCACCATCTTGAACTATTTATAAAAATAAGAAAGGCAGGGCAAAATAAAGAAATAAACGCTTAGCATACTCTAATCTGGAAGAAAACTGGCCAGCTTGGCTCCTACTTACAACCACGTAGCAGATGTTGGAGTACATGCTATGGAGACTGGTGTACATTTCATAGTCAAACAAGTTGCTGGGAAAGCCCCCCCAGTTCATAAAGGACACGCAGGAGTCGAGGGTCTTCCTGGAGACCTGGCCGAGGGAGGAAAGGGGGAGATGCTGTTGGGTCATGAAAGGTCTTCAAGGAAACAACCAAGTTCAGGGAGCACCAAGGACTCCACAACTTCAGGATTGTCCAGAATCACATTGGATTCTCCAGAGTGTCCACGTGGTACAACCACGTTGCTCTGAGTGAAGATGGGGGTACGGGGTGGTCTCACTGAGAAGGTAGCAGGATCAGAGCAGGAGCTCAGATTACGCAGCCCTTCAACTCACCTCTTTCGTCCGATCATTTGAGAGTAGTATGACTAGAGGAACAAGGCTGTTCAGGATGTTTTCCGCCATATTACTATTCCGTATCTCCTTCAGTCCTTTCAGGAGCATGCCGAAAATGGTGATGGAGGTATTCCTCAGTTCGATGTCGTCCTACGAAGGAAGAGAGACAGGTTAGTCCCTCCAATAGCAGAATAGCCATTCAGAAGCTTCTTGAAGGAGAACACACAAGTTCAGAGCCCACCTATTCCCAGTTCAATGTCCATGGAGATGGTCAATCATCCAGGTCATGGTTGCCCCAAAGATGGGGACCCCAACTCCAGTATGCTGGCTGGAGAGTTCTGGGAGTTGAAGTCCTCCCTTCTTAAAGTTGCCAAGGTTGAGAAATCCTGATCTAGACCAGAGTTGTTCAATCTTAGCAGCTCCTCCTGGAGTTCTCAGGCCAGCAGAGTTGAAGTCCACACATCTTAAAGTGTCTGAGATCAAGCAACACCAATCTAGATGACCAATCTAGGGCATTTTGCTAGATAGGCTGTGTGGTGTTGTAGATTTTCTAGGCGGACACCTGGTTTGGTGAAGCTGAAGAGAGGGGCAACCTTCCTTCTCGTCCACCTCCTCTGGCACTTCTCCAGCTCTCTAGAAGGGCTCCAGGATCATCTGCACGCTTACCCCTGTTTCAGATCAGCACAACACAGTTGTTGCTGAACTTTCTAAGCATTTTCGATAAAATTAGAATTCTGCAGATGGTACCCAGGCCTTCTTTATGGGAGAAAGAGAGAGATAGAGAGAGAGGGAGAGGGAAAGGGAGGGCGGGAGGGAGGGAGGGAAGGAGGGAGGAAGGAGGGAGGGAGAGAGAGAGAAAGAGAGAGAGAGAGAGGGAGGAAGGGAGTGAGGAGGGGGAGAAAGAGAGGGAGAGAGAGGGGGAAGAGGGGGAGAGAGGAAGGAAGGGAGAGAGAGGTGGAAAACCAGTTTTTTATGATTTGGTTGACTTACATCATGAAAATATTTTAGAAGGAGCGGAATGAGGTTGACTGCCTTCCATGCATGGGTTTCTATCTCGAGGTGTCTGAGGAGGAAACGCAGGGTCCTTATAGCTTCCTTCGCCACGGTCTTCTTTTCGTGACAAGCGCAGTTTAGCACTGGCATCAACAGTGGCTCCAAGATGTTCTTCTGGAGGAAACAGGGAGAGAAACGAGCAATTAAACACGGTCACTGGAGTTCTCTGAGTCTCGCAGCGATCATGACAAACACAAGAGAAGCCCACAGAGCAGAGAAGAAGAGGGTTGCAAAGGAACTTGGAGGTCTTCTAGTCCAACCCCCTGCTCAAGCAGGAGACCCTAGACTCTGATGGACAAATGGCTGCTGGTCTCTTCTTGAAAAGCTCCAGTGATGGAGCAGCCACAACTTCTGGAGGCAAGTCGTTCCAAGGATTAATTGTTCTCAGGAAATTTCTCCTTAGTTCCAGGTGGTTTCTCTCCTTCATTAGTTCCCATCCGTTGCTTCTCCTTCTGCTTTCAGGGGCTTTGGAGAATAGGTTGACCCCCTCTTCTTTGGGGCAGCCCTTCAAATACTGGAAGACTGCTCTCAGGTCTCCCCTGGTCCTTAACAGAATCCCAGAGATGGAAGGGACCTCAGAGGTCTTCTAGTCCAAGTCCCTGCTCAAGCCGGAGCCCCTATACTATTTCAGACAAATGGTTATCCAAACTCTTCTTGAAAAGCTCCAGTGTTGGAGCACCCACAACTTCTGGAGGGAAGTCCTTTCACTGGTTAATTGTTTTCAGTGTCAGGAAATTTATCCTAATTTCTAGGTTGCTTTTCTCCTTGATTAGTTTCCATCCGTTGCTTCTTGTTCTGCTTTCAGATGTCCTCCAAGAGGATCTGGCCTCTACTTGCTCCTTCAGATCTTCCAGGGGTGCAGCCATCTTTGTAGAAGAGACACCACTCTAGCTGTCCTCTTTCTGCTGGTTGCCTTCTTCTTCTCCTTCTTCTATCCTTCCCAGCCTTGTAGACTTCCCAGAGAGTGAGGTCACACCTGCTATTACCTTGGAAGCCACTCACTTCCTGCCCCCCCATCTCTTACCTCAAACGGATGTTGGATGAGGTTCCCCAATGCTCTAACACTGAAGATCTGTATCAGCGGATATGGCTGGCTCATCCATTCCATCAGCACCTGGAGGATGTCTTGGATGACAAAGAATTGGCAAATTTCTGGATGGTACAGCAGCTGAGGAAGAAGAGTGGAGATACGGAGCATTAGCCAAGCAAAGGAAGGGAACTTCCCTGAGAGCCTCTACTAAAGATGCCACTTTCAGCCATTACGGGGAGAGAACAAGAAAATAAACACAGTCCTGGTTTGGTGACTGCTGAAAGTCACAACGGCACTGACAAAAGGGATACGTCCATTTTTCAGAATTATGACCATGGTAGCATCCTCATGGTCATGTGATCAAAATTTGGGTACTTGCCGGTCCATATTTGAGTTGGAGACGTGGCTCTTTCGTCAACTTAACTGATCCGTTATGGGTGTTCATTGTTATAATTTTAAATTGTTTTAATTGGGTTGTTGATTTTAATTTATTGTGATTTGTATTGGATATTGTTTTTGTAAGCCGCCTTGAGTCCCTCGGGAGAATGGCGGCATATAAATCACAAAAATAAATAAATAAATAAATAAATAAAAAAATAAATAAATAAATAAATAAATAAATATTTATGACGGTCGCAGGGTTTCGAGCTTACGTCATCCCTTTTGTGACCGTCTGATAGGGCATGTAAAGGATAGTTCCAAGAATACAAAAAATAACCCTGGGCAACTTTCCTTGAGCTCCAGAAGGTTGGGGTGCATCTCAAGGTCTCCTCACCTCTGAAAAGAAAACCATCCCGATGGTTTTATGCCTTAAATCGGGGTGGCGCAGGTAGAGGTTGGCCTGTCGGAACATGACCTTCAGCTCATGTTTGGAGTAGTTGAACAAGTTCCTAAGAGAATAAATATGGAGAGATCAGACAAGATCTGCTGGTGAGGGAGAAGAAAATCTCCAAGCTAGAGAAATCGTGATCTGAATGATCGATAAATGAATTACTCAATGAATTACTCCATTTAGAGAATTTCTCACCCTCCCTCTCTCCCTCTCCCCTTCCTCTCCCTTTCTTTCTCTCTCTCCTTCTCTGACTCCCCCCCTCTCTCTCCCCTCTCCTCTCTCTCCTCCCTCTCTCTTTCTCACTCTTCCCTTCCCTCCCTTCCTCTCCTCCCCTCTAATCTTTCATCTCTCACACTTTTGCTTTCTGTGTCCCTCTCCCTCTTTCTCTCCCTCTCCCCTCTCCCCTCTCTCTCCCCTTCCATCTCTCTCCCCTTCCCCCTATCTCTTTGCCTCTTCCTCTCCCTCTCCCTCTGCCTCCCCTCCCTCTCTCACCCACTGCCCCTCGTAGCCAAGCTCTTTTGACTTTTAATTTCTTACCGGACCAGGTGGAAAATGCCTTCAAACACACTATCAGGACTCCTCAGCATCTCCCAACATCGAACCATGTCTAAATCCTTGAACTCCTCCTGATAGCCGCTACACAAGATGAGGTGTTTGACGGCTTCGACTGCGTTGCTAAATGAAACAAAGGAAGAAGAGTTGGTGCCAATCATTCCGCTGATCCCCCTATACTTACGACCGTTACAGTATCCCTATGGTCATGGGATCAGAATTCAGACTCTCGGCAACTGACCCGTATTTATGACGGTCGCAGTGTCACAGAGTCACGCGATCCTCTTTTGGGACCTTCTGACAAGCAAAGTCAACGGGGAAGCCAGATTCACTTAACAACCATGGGGCTTAACCAGGGCAATGATTCACTTAACCACTCTGGCAAGAAAGGTTGCAACATGGGACAAAGTTCGCTTAACGACTGTTTCACTCAGGAACAGAAATTTGGGGCCCCGTTGTGGTCGTAAGTCGACCTGGGGGAAACCTGTAGGCATCTCCTGAGCTTTGCAGAAATGGAGAAAGGCTCCAGATTGGGCCCAGGAGATTCCTTACCCCAGGTGGTTGGTCTCCTCTGACCCGCTCTTGCCTGCTCCCAGCAGGAAATAGATCTGCGTCACGAGCGCCAGGAGCAGGCTGGAGAACTTATTCTGGACAATGGTTGGTGCCTCAGGAAGCGAGAGGAGGAAGGAGAGCGCATTGGTGGCCTAGAAACAGAAGGAAAGGAGAGTCAGCTCGGGCTCATCAGATTACTTAGGTTCATCATCATCTTCTTCTTCTTCTTCTTTTAACGACCCCATAATCCCCTGCGGGGTGGAGTCTGGGCAACTGAATGGAGCTGAGGGTTTACTGGCTGGATGCCCTTCTTGTCGCCAATGCAGAGTTTTGTTCGGCAGATACATCCTCATTGTGCCCAGAGAAAGAAAAAAATCCTCATGTCCATGAAACCTGAGCCAGGAATGTCCATGTCTTTGACACGGAGCCAAATTTTGCTAGAAGTGGGACTTCTGAAACTCCCATTCTACACCCCCTGCCAGACTTTGAGAGCCAGTGGGGTGTAGATACACAGCAAAAGGGAGACAACGAGTAGCACAGGTGAGACAGAACTGGGGACAAAGAAATCGGTAACCTCACGGTTCTCTGTTTGTCTTCATTCCTAAGTGGCTCTTGACTCTCCACCTATTAGGTGATTGGAGGGGTCCTTGGTGCTTTCTGAGCATGTGTTTTTTCGTTGCAGATGTTTCATGACCCCACTAGGTAACATCATCAGTGCTCGAAGAGTTCGGCTTAGAGGTAGGGTTAGCCTGGTTGGGTCGTGAAACATCTGCAAGAAAACCACCAAGCTCAGTAAGCACCAAGGACCCCACAGTTCTCCTCCTCCTCCTCCTCCTCCTCCTCCTCCTCCTCCTCCTCCTCCTCCTCCTCCTCCTGATATTACTTGGTTGGGTAATGAAATGTCTGCAAGGAAACAGCGAAGCTCATAGAGCACCAAGGACCTCGCAGTCCTCCTCCTCCCTCTTCCTCTTCTTCCCCTCCACTCCACAAACCCCACTCCATTCTAGCCTTGATGATGTTACCTAGTTGAGTCATGAGACGCCTGCAAGAAAACCACCAAGCTCAGAGGGCACCAAGGACCCCACAGTTCAAACCTGGACTACAAATATTCTCTTCTATTGGTCTCAATTAATTAAATTTCTACACCGGCCATCTGAGCAATCTGACACTGGGCAGTTTACAACAATGTAATAAAACAACATAATACATAATAAAAATACAGATTAAAAATATTGAAAATAAGATATGACACAAAGTACTCCGTTGGGTGTTCACCTTTGTTGGTTCCTATCATGTATTTTCTTAAATCAAACTCTTTTTTAGTTATTTCTGTAAGATGGATGCGGCCTGTTCTGTAAGAAATAACTCAAGAAATGAATAAAGGAATCAATTGAATTATGAATGATTGGATGATTGGATGAGTAAAGGAATGAATACATGAAGGAATGTATGAATAAATGAATAAATGAATGAATGGATACATGAATGAATGGATTAATGAATAGATGAACTGATGGATGGATGGATGGATGGTTGGATTGATGGATGGATGGATGGATGGGTGGATAGATGAGAGAGATGGATGGATGGATGGATGGATGGATGGATGGATGGGTGGGTGGATAGATGATAGAGATGGATGGATGGATGGATGGATGGATGGATGGGTGGATGGATGGATGGATGGATGGGTGGGTGGATGAATGGATGGATATCAAAGCTGTTCGGGCGAGGAAGCCCACAGATGCCTCTACTTTCAATGGGGCATTTTGTGGGGGCCTTACTCCAAATTTTGCTCCAATTTCAGCCCCCACTAGTTTGCCCTCTGCCTCCCTCCAGCCAGGGCATGCCTGCTCCTGATGAGGAGACCCCCGAGGGCGACTCTTCTGCTCAGCCCCTTCCCCCTTCCCTCAGGCGTGGCCCACCTGCAGATCTAAGGAAAGGAGAGCCGCCGGTTGAGGGCTTACCGCAATGGGCATGATGGATTTGCTATTTCTCCTCCCAAAAGCTTCGGTGGTGGGGTCTTCGTTCTGAAGCCTTTTGAGGAGGGGCTTCATGATCTTCATGTTAGCATAGGGGTCTGCAGCCAGTGCCCTCCATAACTCCTTGGCACTTCTGTGCAGGTGGAAAAATAGATTGGGGGAAAAATCAGATTCTTTCCCCATTTTCGAAGAGACGGCCAGTCCAGAGAGATTAACTCCCACAACGGAAGAAAGGATTAGAGAACCGATGGCCAAATGAACTGCTTTAATGCATGGAAAAAAATATATCTACAGGTAGTTCTTGACTTGCAACCGTTTGTCTAGCAGCCATTCAAAGGAGGGCCTCTGCGCCACCGGAAGTGCCAGGGAACCCAGAACTGGTCAAGGGAGGGGACGTTTCTAGGAGCAGTGTGTCTGCAGAATTAACCCAAAGGTGCTTTTCACAGAATGACCGAGTTGGACGGGACCTTGGAGCAGTGGTGAAATTCAAAAATTTTCCCTACCGGTTCTGTGGCCGTTTCTTGGTGGTCATATGACCAGGCGGCCGTGGCTTGGCGGTTATGTGACCGGGTGGGCGTGGCTGCACAACTGATTCACACACGATGCAAAAGCAGCTGGACTTCACATAAAATGGCCTCTGCAACAACTAGGAACCTCACTGAGTCACTGACAGCTCAAAAGCAAACTATCACACTTTACACAAAAGTAACACAAAAGCTACACAACTGCCTCACACACAATGCAGAAGCAGCTGGACTTTGCACAAAATGGCCCCTGCAAGCAACAGGAACCTCACAGACAATCAGGCACAGCTGATTTTCTCACAGCTGACTGGTAGTAAAAAAATGCTGAAATTAGAAATTAAAAAAAGGTTCTGACATTGCCCAGCACAGCTGATTGTCACACAGCTGATCTTGGAACTTTTTTTTTTACTTTTTAAAGCATTTTTTTACTATGGTTTGGGCGAATAGGTAGTAAAAAAATGCTTTAAAAAAGTAAAAAAAAATTCCACCGAACACGCAGCACAGCTGATTGTCCTACTTTTTAAAGCGTTTTTTTTTAACTACTGGTTTGGGCAAACAGTAGCAATTATTAAAATCGGTTCGGGCGAACCAGACCAAACCGGTAGGATTTCACCCCTGCCTTGGAGGTCTTGTACTCCAAACCGCTTCTCAGGCAGGAAATCTTATCCCATGTCAGACAAATGGCTGCCCAATCTCTTCTTGGAAACCTCCAGTGATGGTGCACCCACAACTTCTGGAGGCGAGTTGTTCCACTGGTTAATTGTTTGCACTGTTAGGAAAGTTCTGCATATAGTAGGTTGCTTCTGCCTTTGATTCGTGTCCATCCTTTGCTTCTTGTCCTGCCCTCAGGTGGTTTGGAAAATAGGTTGACCCCCTCCTCTTTGTGGCAGCCCCTCAGATGTCAGAACGCTGCTATCCTGTCCCCCCTCAATCCTTCCTTTCATTGAACTAGAGAGACCCAATTCCTGCAACTCTTCTTCCTATGTTTTAGGCTCCGGTTCACTAATCATCTTCGTTGCTCTTCTCTGCACTCTTTCCGAGTCTCTGCATTGTTTCTACAGTGTGGCGACCAAGAAAGTTGAAAAACCAAGGAGGTCCAGCTGCCTTTTGGAAAAGCACTTTTGGGACAACCATGACCTGGATGGTGGAGACAACCAGCCTAGGAAGCCCTCAGAATTCAGATCGACTGCACAGCCAACCAGCGACTGCACTGGCCCTCAACCAACCCACTGCAACCTCCCCCCTCAATCAGCACATGACCTGCCCACCCCAAGTCCTTCATCTGTGAGCCACACCTGACCCATCAGAAGACCCTCACCTCATGCGACCCTCATCTGATGTGTCCTCCCCATCACAAGACCCTCACCTGACGTGATCCACAACTGACCAATGACCAGACCCTCACCTGACATGATCCACAACTGATGTGACTTCTCCATCATAAGACCTACTGACCACACAAAGCCCTTACCAGCAGAAGAACATCAACACTGGTGTTCCCTAAACTCCGCTGAAGATGTTACCTGGCCTGGTAACGAAACGTTCAGAAACCCACCCAGAAGCTCAGAGAACCAACCTCCACCCTCATCTTCCACCCGAGCTACAGGTATTCGCCCCTATCGCAAATGGTTGAGAATCTCTGTGGCATATAAGAAAGCAGGAGGCACATCTCCTTGAGGTTCTTCTTACCCATCGCAATCCACCGAGCACTCAAGGAGAATATCCACGACTCTGTTCACCCGTTTGGACGCCACGTGACAGACTGCCTTGAGAGTTTGTTCTTTGGTGGCAGGGTCCGAGATCTTCGGGAGACGCATGTAGATCTCCTTGAGGATCATGGGCAGCTATGGCAAAAGAGAGATCCGAGGGATGAGACCGTCTGCGACCGTCATAATATGGAACATGTTTGCTAAGCCCCTGAATTTTATCCCGTGACCCTGAGGATGCTTAAGAGCCTCAAGAGGTCGTCCAAACCCTTCTTGGCCTTTGTTTTTTAATGTCAACTGGAATGGATCCAGGAACAGATGAGGAACATCCAAAAAGACTGATCTCGAACTCAGGACCACCCCAGCCACTAGCAAGAAACCCTGCGGTCCATAGTTCAAATGTTGGGTAGCCGCTAATTCCCCACTTCTGTGCTTTTTCTGGTCTCTTGGACTACCACCTCCATTATCCCCAAGCAAGTCCAGATAGGATGCCTGAAGGCAACTTTTTGATTGATTGATTGATTTGTTTATTTAACTCCACCTTTATTACTTTTACGGATAATTTGAAGCGGAGAAGATATCCATCTTGTACCTTCTCCCTCCTCTTTCCCCCACAATCACCCCCCTGTGAGGTGAGTTGGGCTGAGAGAGAGAGAGAGAGAGAGACTGGCCCAAAGTCACCCGTGTGGCTTTCATGGCTAAGACAGGACTTGGCCTTCTCCTGCCTTCTAGCCTGGCGCCTTAACCACTGCCAGACTGGCTCTCCAACTGTTATTTCTCATGAAAACAATAGGGCTATTTGTTTTGCCCTTACCTTCTTCTGGAAGGTTTGGCCAACTTTCTCAACAGCCCTAAGATCACCTGGTGGTCTCCCATCCAGCTCTAGCCTTCTTAAATCCAGCCAAAGTGTTGTCACCAAGCCAACAAGGTCTCACCCATTCTCATCTTTCTTTTCTCCAAAATCTCCTCTATCCCTTTTGCTCCAAACCCTGCCATTTTCTTACCTCCTCCATCTCCATCCCACATTCCTCCAAGAACGAATTGAGCAGGAGTCCCGCAGTGTGTGAAATGTTCTTGTCCGGGTCTGTCAGAGCCTCCAGGGCTTTTAAGATCAGGTCGTTTATTTGTGAAGGGCTCAGATGCTCGCCAAAGGCCTATCGGAAGGAAGAAAAGGAGACCATGAAGAGATGCATCAGGGTTTTGACTCCCTCCTTCTCTCGACAAGCCAGAGACTTTGACCCAGATTTGGGGACAGCACCCCACGTAGAGAGGCAGGCCTTATTCCATGTCATCCATCAGGTAAACTAAACTAAAACGTACCTTAGCCATTTTGGAGACGTTATTATAAAATATGGTGGGGCCCGAAAGGAAGAAGTCTTCCCTCAGCCAATTGACGATGTTCCCCTTCTTGTTCTTGGCCTTCTTGTCCATTTCTTTGGCTGTGGAGGGAGGAAAAGAAGAGAAGGTCAGATTTTGGCATTCGGAGCTTCTGAAGATCCTTCGTCTGACGGCCGCTTCAGTCGTTCCAACAGAAGAGAAGATCTGCAGCTCAGGGCTGACCTGAGGGGTCCCTGGTGCTCTCTGGGCTTGGTGGTTTTCTTGCAGACGTTTCATTGCCCAACTAGGGAAGATCATCAGTGATGATGACCATCAGCACTGAGAGGGCAAAACTCTCAGTGAAAAGCTCCTTCCCTTCTAGTACTGATGACATTAGCTAGTTGGGTCATGAAATGTTCACAAGAAAACAACAAAGCTCAGAGAGCACCAAGGACTCCACAGTCCTCCTCCTCCTCCTCTTCCCTCCCTCCCTCCTTCTCCCTCCCTTCCTCCCTAGCTGAAACACTTAACGTGAGAAACTCAGCCTTCTAATGACCTCTGGCCCTGAGAGGTGCCAATATCAGCTGCCAATTCCAGGCATCTCTGCCCAGCCCAATGACCAGCAGGCTGGGACACCCAGGGCTCTCCTGGGCAGGGCGCATCCCTGGGGCTCCTGGCAGCCCTTGGAGTCCAACTTTCTCACCCAGTTTGCTCATGATGAGGTGGTGGAGGTGGTAGGCGGCCTCTGCGGACGTCTGGCCAACTTCTTCGCTGGTGTCGCCAACGTGCAGGCCCAGCAAAGCCACCAGCTGTCCCAGCAAAGAAAAGTCAGCTGTGGTCTAATGAAAGGAAGCAGGAAGGAGGGGAGAGATGAGAACGGGGGGCTCATGAAGGTTTCAGCCAGCTGAAATCGGAGAATATGAACCATAGCACCACAGAATCCTAGAATCGTCCATTTTAGAATCCTAGAATCACAGAATCTTAGATACAGAGAATCTTAGAATTTTAGAATCATAGAATCATTGAATATTTGAATTTTAGAATCATAGAATCTACAAATCATAATCCTAGAATCTTTGAATCATCAAATCTTTGAATCATAGAATCATAATCATAGAATCATAGAATCTTTGAATAATAGAATATTTGAATCTTCAAATCTTTGAGTCTTCAAATCATAGAATCATAGAATCATAGCATCACAGAATCTTAGAAACATAATCTTTGAGTCTTCACATCATAGAATCTTTGAATCATAGAATTTTGAATCATAGAACCTTAGAATTATAGAATTTTAGAATCTCAGAATTATAGAATTTTAGAATCCCAGAACCTCAGTTGCTGGGAGGGACTGTGGAGGTTTTCTCCTCCAACCCCTTGCTCAAGCGGGACTCCTTATATCCTCCTGGTCACATCCCAAAGATGCTTTTTCCAAAAGGACTTCCTTCTTTTTTTCCCTTTCTTTGAAAACATCTCCCTTCTCATCCCAAACGGTGACTTACGTCGAAATTGACGTTTTCAGAAACGAACTTCAGGAGGTGCCTGGTGCTCTTGATGGCCCTCTCTCTCTCGTGACTCTTGGGGGATTCAATCCAGGGATTCGTGTGCTGCCAGGAAAAACAAAGGAGGAGAAGGAGGAAAGGAAGAATTTGTGATTCACAGTAGGAAGAGCCACAGAATTTGCCAGGACTGGGGAGAAAATCTAAGGAACTAAACGAATTTGAGGCGGTTATCAATTTAGGTCTATTCTAGACTCAAAACTAGAGTAGGAGTTGAAGATTTCTGGAATACAGCTAGTCTTACAACAGTTCATTTAGAGCCGTGGTGGCACAGTGGTTAGAATGCAGTATTGCAGGCTAATTCTGCCGACTGCCAGCAGTTCAGCAGTTCGATGCTGACCGGCTCCAGGTTGACTCAGCCTTCCGTCCAGAATCCGTGACAGAATTGCCAAATCCAGCCTAACCATCTGGCTGACCGTGCGACCAACCCCAAGAAAGAATCACTCTTTACCGTCATGATCTCCTGCAGGGAATCCAAATTGGGAGCCTCGGACAGCAAGCCGGTGAGCATGGTGTTGCAGGCGTTCGCCGTCTGGTGATAAAAGTCCTAAAAGAAGAAAAAGAATGTCCGAAGGAAGAAGTGGCGTAAAGGAAGGAACGGCGCCTAAAAGAGGAAGAAATCCAGGGGTGGGGAATTTATGGCCTTTTTAGTACGACTGGTGGACTGCAACTCCCAACAATCCTGAGCCAGCCATGGACTTCTGGGAGTTGAAATCCACAAGTCTGCATTAAATGGAGTGGCCCACCTTGCAGGGCTGATTTTTCTTCCAGAGTTGGAGGAAATGCTTTCTCGGCTGAACATGAGGAACAAAAGGACTTCCTTCCTGTTACATTCAGAACAGACCGACCAAAAGGTTGAATGTCTTCCTTAACAGTTTTGGGATATTCAAATACAGGCAGTCCTCAACTTACGACCACAATTGCGCCCAAATTTCCATTGCTAAGCGAGACATTAGTGAAGTGAATTTTCCCCTCATTTTATGACCTTTCTTGCCACTGTGGTTGTTAAGTTAGCCACATGGTTCTTAAGTGAATCGGGCTTCCCCATTGAGTGGTGCAACTGTTGTAAATCTGAACCGGTTGTTAAGCGTCTGAATTCTGAGACTACCTAGGAATCATAGCTAGTGAATGCAGAACATGGTTGTTCTGCCCCACCGTGGCCCTTCTTTTGTTCGGGGGCAAAGGGGGGAGATGGGAATTGGTCTTGAGAAGACACTTCAACCAGAACACAAAAGAGAAGTGGAGGAAGAGAGAGAAGATGGCAAGGAAAACCATATAGAGATGCTTAGGACTTAATAATAGGTAGTCCTATGCTCCAGAAACTTATAATGAGAAGTGGACGCATACTTTCAGGACCAAAGATGAAGGGACAGGCCAAGGTGCCATTGGGATTGAAGGATGGATCAAGAGTTTTTGAGGAGATCTTGAATCATGTTTACCAGATCCTTGTTTCCAGGTGGATCTCAGATGGCTTTACTCCATCTGGACTGCTCACCTGAGTTTGAGTTGATTGCCCTGGGCTGTTCGCTTTCAGTGTGGTCATCTTGAAAGCCGGCAAGGAAAACACCTTCTGGATGCTTTTGCTCACCACTTTAGACCTCATCTCAGAGTTCAAGGTGGGTTTCATACGGCTGATGAAAGACAAGAAAAAAGGAGGAGGGTGAGAAGATCATAGACTCATTGGGCTAAAAGGGACCTTGGAGATCTTCTACTCCAACCCTTGCTTGATGGTCCTTAAACCATCCCAGTCATATGGTTGTCCACTCTTTTCTTGAAAATCTCGAGTGATGGAGCACCCCCAACTTCTGGAGGCAAATCGTTCCACCGATTGATTGTTCTCAGTGTCAGGAAATTTCTCCTGGATCTCTCTTTGATAAGCTTCCATACATCGCTTCTTATCTTGCTCTCAGGTACTTTGGAGAGGATGTTGACCCCCTCCTCTCTGTGAGAGCCCCTCAAATATCAGAACTCTTCTACCATGTCTTCCCTGGTCCTTCTCTTCACTAGGCTAGCCAGGCCCAGTTCCTGCAACCGTTCATCATCTGTTTGGGCCTCCAATCCCCTAATTATCTTGGTTGCTCTTCTCTAAACTCTTTCTAGAGTCTCAACATCTTTTTTATATTGTGGTATAATATCTCTCTCTCTCTCTCTCTCTCTCTCTCTCTCTCTCTCTCTCTCTCTCTCTCTCTCTCTCTCTCATGTAAATTCATCACTCTTCCAAATTCTGGGGCTGACCTGCTAACTCAATGTATGCTCTACAACAGGGGCATCAAACTCAAGGCCCTGGGATGGATGCGGCCCGCGATGTGGTCGGATCTGGTTCGTGGGGGCCATCCTGGTCTTCCCAATGCAAAGAGGAAAGATCGGGCCAGCATGGCTTCCAACCCAATGCGAAGAGGAAACATGCCAGCAGTTTGGGGAGTGACATCAAGCTGGCCACACCCACCCCGTCGGCCACACCCACTCATTTGGTGACCCCCGCCCATCCATCCCCGAGGTCAACCACAGCCCTGATGTGGCCCTCAGTGAAATTGAGTTTGACACGCCTGCTCTAGAGCATGGGGACTTGGCATTGAAATCCCATCACTGGGTCCAACTCCAAGTTCCTACTGAGCTGGTGGGAAGATGAGGGTGGAGCAGGTAGGTACCTTATGCAGGTGATGGTGACGATCGCTTGATGGAGAATTACAACGGACAAGGGTCTCGAGGGCTGATCTTCAATGACTTCCTGAAAGGAGAAAGAAACACATCTAAGAAAGCTCCTGAGATATGGCCACCATCCAGCTGCCCCTCTTCCCAGCCCTATGCTTTTTCTGGTTGACACAGGAAGTCCCCAACTTACAACTGGTCGCTTAGCCACCATTTAAAGTTTTGAGGGATCTCTCCAGGACTACTTATGACCAGGTGCAAAGTTCCAATAGGCGTCCCTTCCTCAGGGATCATATGACCTTATTTTGGTCACTTGGCAACCAGTGTCCCGTGACCATGATTTAAGTCAGGGATGGGTAACTGCTCTTTACGATCCATATAAAATTGGGAAGCCAGATTCACTTAACTACCATGCAAATAATTTAAGGAAAATGATTCAGCTAACAACAGTGGCAAGACAGGTTGTACAATGGGCAGAATTCACTTAACAAATGTCCCACTTAGCAACAAAAATATTTTGGGCTCAATTGATTGGTATTCAATTCGATTCAAATTCACTTTCAAAAATAAATAAGCCCAGGAGCACCTGCCTCCCTTCCCTCTCCCCACTTACAATGATGTTTATGACCAATTCCTGTTTATGGGGCAAATGGATGTCTTGCCTCCTGCTGTAGGCAACAGCTTTGGTGATCATGATGATAGACCTCATGAACGCTGTCTTCAGCCCTTCGTCCTGGGAAACACACATGGGAATAGGGTGGGGTCAGAAAAACCAAAGGAAGGGCCTCTGGTTGAAATTCCAGCACCTTCGGAAGTGAGCTCCACAGCCCCGTTCCTAGCTCTCTCTGTCGGGGGCTTCATTCGAAGCCATAGCCACCCTGTAGGGGTGGTGAAGCAAAGGGGGACCACCTTGCAGGTTGAGGGGAGCCGCATCTCCCCTCCCTGACTCGGAAAAACCTCTCATCTGAAGACTAGGAGTAGCGGCATTCAAAAATGGCTGCCATGAAGCCGGGGAACATCCAGAAACCATCAGTTTGTGCAGGAAAAGAGAAATGGTGAATGATGTGTTGTCTGGGTGAGATATAAAAAAATATATATTGGATATATAAAAATGACTTGAGGAGTGGAGGATCCCTGAAGCAACCAACTGATTTGATTGAACATTGATGAGACATTAAAATTTGACTTGGAGGCTTGGTTTCTGAACCGATGATTGTGGAGAATTAAACAGAACGGAGTCAATGATTCAAAGCATTAAGGACCTTATACTGGATATATGAATAATAAAACAGATGATCATGTCTTTGAATATAATTATGTGAAGGGGGAAAATGTTAAAAGTTTAGAATGGAAGGATGGTAAAGCAATGTATTCATGATATGGAATAAGGAAAATGGAATGTAATAATTATGAATATATTTGTATTGAATTATATGATACTCAGATACCACACCATTCACATAATGATATGTATAAACTACACAAATATAAAAAAAACTTTATTCAAAAAAAAAAGGAAGAAAGAAAAACCAAAAGGAAGAGGATGTAATTATTTATTTAAACCTTTAGGTAGCCGATTGTCTTTGGTTGAACTCTGGGGGCTCACAATCAAAACATCACTGGGCATTCTGGGTTCTAGTCCTGCCTTAGGTATGAAAGCTGGATTGGTAACTTTGGGCCAATGACCAACAAACTGTGAGTTCTAGTCCCGCCTTAGGATGAAAGGCAGCTGAGAGACTTTGGGCCAATCACCAGGAGACTGTGAGTTCTAGTCCCGCCTTAGGATGAAAGGCAGCTGAGAGACTTTGGGCCAATCACCAGGAGACTGTGAGTTCTAGTCCCGTCTTAGGCATGAGGGCCGGCTGAGTGAGTTGACTCACACAACATCACAGAGTTGTTGTTGTGTGGAAAGGAAGAAAGCGTATAATGTGCATGTGCTGCCTTGAGTATAATAAATGCAGCATGACCATAGATCCTCCTCCTCCTCCTCTCCCACAACATGCTAGTTGGGTCATGAATTGCCTTTAAGAAAGCAATCAAACTAAGGACTCTGGATTATAATTGTTCTCGTAATTAAACTCAGCATTAAGAGAAATATAGGGTGGAAACCAGCCGACCTTGTTCCTGGTGGAATACTGGTCGAGTATTTCTGAAATAATGTTGTCCATGAGAGGCACCATGTCTTCCACTTGCGCTCCCAGGACTGCCTGGCCGTAGCAGAGGATTAGTGTGGTCCGAATCCGTCTCTCGGAGAGAGTCTGTGACTCCTGTCAGTACAAAGACGAGGGGGTCAAGCTATTTCTCAGAGCACCAAAGACTAGAGAAGAAGCAATGGATGGAAAGTGACCAATCTGAGGAGACCAGACAGCCTGGTGCATAAGTCCTTCCAAGCACCTTGGACTTTCCTTCCCAGAATCCCCCAGGCTCCTTCTGAACTTCTCTTCAGACCTTGCAACCCCATCCCTGGTCTTACCTCACTGGTGGCTTCCAGCGCAAAAGGTGCCTTGGGCTGCCTGAAATGTCCAGCCTCTTTCAGGACCTCCAGAATCTCAGGCAGGTGGCAAAAGGCAACCATTCGAATGGTTTCCGAGATTCCCTAGGCAAAGCGATGTTTGTGAATTAGGACATTTGCAAATTTCTCTTTCTCTTTCTCTTCCGCTTTCTCCTCCCCTTCTCCACCTCCTCCTCCTCTCTGCAAACCCCAGGCCCTTCTAGCACTGATGAAATTGCCTAGCTGGGTAATAAAATGTCTGCAACAAAACAACCAAGCACAGAGAGCAAGGACCCCACAGTCCTCCTCCTCCTCCTCCTCCTCTCTCTAACCCCCATTCTCTTCTAGCACTGATGATGTTACCTAGCTGGGTAATGAAACATCTTCAAGAAAACAACCAAGTTAAGAGAGCACCAAAGACCCCACAGTTCTTCTCCTCCTCTCCTCCTCCTTCCTCCTCCTCCTCCCTTCACGCTGCAAAACCTTTTCCTTTCTAGCACTGATGACGTGACCTAGTTGGGTCACTAAATGTCTGCAAGAAAACATCCAAGCTCAGAGAGCACCAAGGACCCCACAAAGATGGAGGTCTCAGCCCCCGCAGGCATCCCACTCCCACTCACCTCTCGGTCTGTTTCTTCCTGGAACGAAAAACTTAGAAGGCTTTTGAGCTGTTCCGTCACCAGGTCCTTCTGTCTTGAGTTTCGCAGTTTAACGCCATAATATTTGTATAGGTTAATCTGAAGGTGGGAAAAAGAGTCCGTGAGTCCTAGGGAGCTCCACCAATTGGCCAGGAAAAGGAAATATAGGACAAATTATGATCAAAAATGGACTCCCTGTAGCCAAGCACAAGGAAAGTGGTCCCAGGTGATCTGATCGGGGAGATGGGCAGCATATAAATCTAATAAGTTAATAGTTGCCATTTTGACTTTCTTCTTCTTCTTAGCTACTTTAAACCCCCCCCCATCCCTATGGGTGCCCTTGCTGATTCTCTGTTTGGGGGTCCTGATATGCTTTATGGTTTCTGTGGGGATCGTGCAGCTTCATCTTTTTAAATGCATTAGCTCTCCGTGGTGGATTGGGACAACTTGCCATGGGCCTCTTGGCTTGGCCAACTCACCAGGGAACAAGAGTTACACTAATAGCAGGCTTCCAATATCTCAGGGGCTGCCACAAAGAGTGGGGGTCAGCCTATTCTCCAAAGCACCCGAAGGCAAGACAAGAAACAATGGGTGGAAACTTGTCAAGGAGAGAACCAATCTAGAACCAAGGAGAAACTTCCAAATAGTGAGAACAATTAACCAGTGGAACAGTTTGCCTCGAAAAGTTGTGGGTGCTGCATCACTGGAGGTTTTAAGAAGAGATGGGACAACCATTTGCCTGAAATGGGAAAGGGTTTCCTCCTTGAGTAGGGGGTTGGACTAGAAGACCTCCAAGGCCCCTTCCAAGTCTGTAATTCTATTATTCATTTGTCTGTCTAATATCGAAGAAACGGTGGAACAGAAGCATCAAAGAAAGGATGCCAAAGGAAGGACAAAATGAGACACGAACGACAAACATTAAAATGATTTTTAACATTATTGGAGAGAACGGAATTCTTGAATTAACCCTCAGCGAGTCTGCTGTGGCTCGTGGGCAGCCACGGTGAGTTGGCCACGGCAAGTCGTCCTCTTCTGACGTTGCATCTAAGACAACTGTGGCCCTAAAAGTGTAAAACCTCCGCATATTTACCTTGTCTTTAGACAAGACCTGGGACGTGCTTTGCTCCTGGTCGATGGGCGGCAATGGGCTTGTTTTCCTCCTGGGCAGTTTGTGGTCTGAAGGAATCTGCTTTGCCAACAACAACAAGAACAACAAAAAAGAAGTTGTGAGAAAGTGAAGGAGCAGAGGAAGGAACAGCTTTCTGTGTGTTTCCAACGGGAGGGTTGGTTTCCCTTCTGCGTCCGGATGCATATTATAATTAATTCGACTTTTCTAGCTGGGACAGACACGAAGCACGTAACAAGGACCATCCGGATTGTATCAGCTGGACCTGAGGCAGCTTTTGAGATGAACGGTTGGAAAATCTCTGCCAGAAATTGTGAGAACTTTATTTATCACCATTTATTGTTGGGGCCCTCCAGCAGCTGAATCAGTGGAGGAAGAGGAGGAGGCGTAGGAGTCAGGGCCAGCATCAGGGCAACCTGAGAGCTCCGAGGGGGAAGAGGGAATGGAGCTGGCAGAGAGAGAGAGAGAGAGACAGAGGAGGAGCCTGGGCTGTCCGTCAGCCCTCAGATGGAGAGTCAACAGTTCCCAGGTCTGGAGGTGGCTGAGGAGGAAGAGGAGGAACAGCTGGGTCCAGAGCCTGACGTGTGGATGCGCAGAAGGCAGAGGAGAGGAGAGCCGGGGAAATCTATGGGCTGGACCTTGGTACAGAAGAGCCACCACTGCTAGCGAAGCCCCTCTCTAGCTCTGGGGATAAAAGGCAGGGGGTGGGGATGTATAGATGTGGCAGACAACTATTCTTCTCCCTGCCGGATGGACTTCTTAGCCTGCGGTGAGAGAGAAACTTTTAACGGGCGCTGCTGGCTCTCCTCATAAAGGAATCTTTGAGTTCACTTCAGAAGGTTTGTCGTGTTTGGGTGAGAACATTTATTTACTGACTGTTCGAAGTTCTAACGAGTAGTTTACAACTGAAAAAAAGGGACTTTGTTTTTCACACTCGGGACCATTTCGCATTTCCGTGGCATGCAGAGAGTTTCCGGTCCCTGTTGCTGCTGCCCAGCATTCAGTGCCAGACAGTGCAACAGGGCGGATGGTGGTCTTGTAGATCTTAGATTTAAGATGGGTGGCCATTCGTCTGTCCAGTAACACACTGGTGAGATCTCGTATCTAGGCTGCATTCTCCTTCACTCGCACCTCACCATTGATGTCACCATTGACATTGGAGGTGGGATCCCAGATACCAAAAAATGTCCACCTTCTTTAGGTTTTCTCCATTGATTTGAAGCGTTCCAGGGGTGGTGACAGTCCCTAAGTACCCAGTTGTCTTGATGTTGAGGTGGAGTCTGAAATGGTTGAGGCGATCATTCCATGGTTCTTCCATGATCCTTCCAGCAAGGACCCCATAGTTCAGCAAATTCTCCATAACTACATTTGTCTCCTTTTGGGATAAATGATCTGCACCGAGGCAGCCCTGGCTTCTGCAACCTCTCCACGATGGACCTCAGGGCCCACCACGACACAAACCCAGCTGCTTACCTGGAAAGGACGAAGATGGTCCAAGATGGTCTCTAATATTTCTCTCTCGTCCATCAGATCCAAGATTTCTTTGACGGGTCTGCCTTTCAATGCCTTCCTGCTCTCCCACAAACTTCTGAAGCACTCGTCCGAGAGTTCTGAGAAGAAGAGACAGACAGAGATTGATGGGCAATTCGACAGGACAAGCCTTCTCAAAGCAGAGAGAGACAAAGAGTGCGTAGTGGATCACCAGGCTGAGCCTGAGGGAGGGGTCAAACGTGTCATAAGTCTCGAGTCCCTGATCTTCATGTCCTTAGACAACCATCTTATATATGGAATTGGAAATTTTTATTGTTTTGAAATTTCATGATGTCGTAATCTTATAATTTAGATATAGCCTTTGAAAAAGGCTAAGCTGGAGGGGCCTTTCCTCACTTCTGAGGGCAAGATGTTCCCTAATACAGTGGCAGCGGTAGAGAAGACCCTCTTCCTAGACCCCACCAGTCGAAACTCTTTGACTGATGGAGTCTGCGCCATAACGTCCCTGCCTGATGAAGGACGATTGCAGGATTTGGATTTGGGTAGTCTAGAGAAAAGAAGGAAGGGTGTACTTGTGACATGAGAGCAGTCTTCCAGTATTTGAGGGGCTGCCACACAGAGGAGGGGGTCAACTTATTTTCCAAAGCACCAGAAGGCAGGAAGAGAAACAATGGATGGAAGCTACTCAAGGAGAGAAGCAACCTGGAATTAAGGAGAAACTTCCAAACAGTGAGGACAATCAACCAATGGAATGGCTTCCCACCAGAAATCGTGGGTGCTTCATCACTGGAGCCTTTTAAGAAGAGACTGGATAGCCATTTGTCTGGGATTGTATAGCATCTCCTGCTTGAGCAGGAGGTTGGATTGGAAGACCTCCAAGGTCCCTTCTGGCTCTGTTCTGATTGATTGATGGATTGATGGATGGATGGATTGATTGATGGATGGATGGATTGATGGATGGATGGATTGATTGTGTGGGATGGGCTGATGTGAAAGGACAAGGCTGGTTCCATAGGTAGCCCAGCCCTGTAGCGTCTATACCTGGATACGAAGGCAGGATGGCGTCTGGAGAGCGTTTTCTCCCCGGAGCCCTTTCCCTCTCGGGCCTCCTTGGCAAGGGAGGGGGCTCCTTCTGTCCAGCCTTGATCTCCCGCTGAGGAGCCCTCGGAGTTGTCCTGTGCACCAAGTCGGGCAGGACCAGCGCTGGAGGCTGCATCTTCTTCCTGATGTCCACTGGAGCTGACTTCACAAGCAGGGGTAAGACCTGCGTGGTTCTTTGAGTGGCCGAAGAAGTGGACGGGTGGGCTTCTTGGTTGTTCCACTGCCGTGGGTCATTACTGCTGATTTGTGGATGGGTCTCCTTGCTTTCCTTCTTCAAGAAGGGCAACTTCTTCAGCATGTGGTCCATTCTCTCGTGAAGAGGGAGTTCTTGAACTGGAGGGAGATCCTGTCAATAAAGGAGAAGTTTTGTAACTCCAGGTTGAAAGGAGGGGTCCTTGGTGCTCCTATCTATCTATCTATCTATCTATCTATCTATCTATCTATCTATCTATCTTATTTATTTATCACATGTTCTTCCTGTGTCAACAAGCTCAGACTGCCCAAGGAGCAGCTGATCTACAGAGGAATTTTGGCGTCTCTCCTTTGTGCTTCTCCAACTGTCTGGTTTGACACAGCAACCAAACTAAAAGTCCACTAAAAAGAGAAGAGGGCAAGGAAGTTACAGGCAGCAGAGAGAAAGCAGAGCTGCTTAACTCATTCTTTGCTTCGGTCTTCACGCAAAAAGAAACTATAGCCCAACCTACCAAAAACGTAACTGTAAAAGTCAGACTAGAAATAAAAGTTAAAACAGGGAAAAAATAAAAAAAGAGAGAGAACACCTGTCTGATGTCGAGGAATATAAGCCACCAGGACCTGAAGGATTACATCCCAGAGTTTTGAAGGAGCTGGCAGATGTTATCTCAGAACCATTGTACCATATCTTTCAAAAATCTTGGAGCACTGGGGAACCACCAGAGGATTGGAAAAGAGCTGATGTGCTTCCCATCTCCAAAAAAGGGGGAAAAATCAGGCCCAGGAAATTACAGACCAATCAGCCTAACATTCAATACCTGGGAAGATACCGGAAAAGATAATCAAAAAACAGAGGTGCCAACATCTAGAAATAAATAAAGTTCTAGCTAGAAGCCAGCGTGGGTTTGTTAAAAACAGATCAAAACAAAACAATCTTATTTCATTCTTTGACAAAGTGACTAAATAAGTAGACCAGCGAAATGCGGTGGACATACTCTACTTAGACTTCAGCAAGGCCTTTGACAAAGTAGACCACTCCGCTCTGCTCTGCTCTGCTCTGCTCAACACAACTCAACTGAGCTCAACTATCCTCCTCTCCTCAACTCTCCACAGCTCCCCTCTCTTCCCTTTTGCCTTTATATCTCTGCCCCAGGGGCTGTGACATCAGCGCATTGTGTTCTCAGGGGGGACAGCTGGTGTCATGACCCAAGGGGCCTCTTACTCCCCAAGATAATAGGGATGGGATATGGAGGGTCCCCTGGATAACCCCCTTGATAACATTAGCCACATTATGGGGAGCAAAGCTGGGGTCACTATGGAAAGACCCACTGTGATGGTGTCCCTCAACTTGGTAGATCTCAAAAGAACCTAACCAAGCTTAAGGCTGATCAACTTTGTTCTTTGATTGGCTGAGTCTTCCACTGAGCTTGGTTTTTTAATATTTTTTTATTATGAGATATGAGATAGGAGATATAGGATACATGATATACTGGTGTAGATATACTTGGATTAGAAGACCTCCAAGGTTCCTTCCAACTCTCTAATTCTATTCTATTCTATTCTATTCTTATGGAGTCCTTGGCTTATGACAGTTCTTTTAGTGATGCTTCAAATTACAACAGCACTGAAAAAAGTATTTTTCACACTTATGACCATTCTGGCATCTCCACGGTCATATGATCAGAATTCGGACCTTTGGCAAGTGACTCACATTTATGACGAGTCACGTGATCCCCTTTGACGACCTTCTGGCAAGCAAAGTCAAGGGGGAAACCCGATTCACTTAACAACCATGTTACTAATGTAATGTTGGGCTCAGTTGTGGTTGCAAATCGAGGACTACTTGTAAATATGATTTTTGGGGGGGTCCAGTTTCTGCACTGCCCATCATCGCTGGGGTGTTGTAGTAGTTTTGGTAAAACTCTCCAATGATATAAAAGCTGCAGTTGAAAACAAAGTTTTTGTGAAAAAACCAAACAGTTTTTTTAAAAAAAAAAAAGGCAAAAGGGACAATTGCAGAGTCGAAAGGAGAGGAAGCTCCTTCGGCCCACCAACCCCCCCCCCCCATGGCTTGCAGGGCCCCCTTGGGCCCCCAGACCAGCTGGCAGAGTTGAGTCTTCGTGCTCCTGGGGAAGGTCAGGAGGCTGGGGGCCTGCCTCCTCTCTGGGGCTGGGCTACCTAGACGTAGAACCACAATTCAGCCCAAGAGGCTTGGCAACTGGCATGTACTTATGACGGTTGCAGTGTCCCGAGGTCACATGACCCCCTTTTCTGACTTTCTGACCAGCAAAGATGATGAGGAAGCCAGATTCAGTTCCCAACCGTGTGACTAACTGATAGGATAGGATAGGATAGGATAGGATAGGATAGGATAGGATAGGATAGAACAGAACAGAACAGAACAGAACAGAATAGAATGAGCTGGAAGGGATCTTGGAGGTCTTCTAGTCCAGCCCTCTGGACTAGACAATGGTTCACTTAACAACGGTGGCAAGAAAGGTTGTAAAATGGGGCAAAACTCACTTAAGAACCGTCTCGCTTAGCAACCTACATTTTGGCCCAGATTGTGATGGCAAGTCAAGAGTTTCCTGCATTTCAGTTTTCTTGCAGACCATCCAGAATCTCTTCCTTTGTGAGATGGACAATCCTTTCACTTAGATGAAGAAAGAAAGAAAGTTTGTTTTGAGGGGGCGATTTTGGTGATTCAATGCAGCTTCTGGTTTCAGAGCTGAGTTTGCTCCAGTTGCTTTAAACACCGGCAGCTCTTTAAATTTCGAGTTTCTTGACCTCTTCAGCTTTGAACAACCTTCATGGCATCAGATCTCCCTACAGTCAGTTTTGCACCTAACCATTCCTTCTTTCTTACGGGGTTACACGGCACATCCAGGTGTCTGCTCTTTCTCCAGAGTTTTGAGCTGCCATTCACTTGCTGAACGTTTTCTGGATTGGACAAAAATAGTTTCATTACTGGAAGAGACTTCAGACACGAAATAAACGCTAATAAATCAAACAACAATATGAGATCGTCTTACGTTCAGGGTCCCAGCGTCTGTGGGAGATTTACCCTATGAATAATGTCCTTGGATATTTTGAATGGTATAGGTCAATGATGGCTAACCTTTATGCCATTGCGTGCCAAAAGCAGGTGGAGCACAGGTGGGGTCGTGCGCGTGTGTGCCCACACCCATAATTCAATGCGGTCTTCCGTGTGTGCTTCAAGGTGTTGGTTCTTACCTTTCAAGTGCTCCATGGCTTAGGACCTGGGTACCTACGAGACCACCTTCTGCAACCGATAACCTCCCACCAACCAGTACGCTGCCACAGGGTGGGCCTCCTCAGGGTGTCGTCAGTAAAACAATGTCGACTGGTGGTTCCCAGGGGGAGAGCCTTCTCTGTGGGGGCACCTGCCCTTTGGAACAGGATACCCCCAGGGATACGAATGATCCCAGATCTCCGTACTTTCTGTCGTGCCCTGAAGACCTTTCTGTTTAAGCCAGCCTGGCATAAATTTTCAAATTGTCTAAATTCTATGCTGAGGATCTTAACTGATGAGCCAAATTGGTTTAATTATTTTAAATTGTTTTATTTCACCTTATATGTATATTATTCTGACTGTTCCCTGCCCTGAGTCCTTCGGGAGAAGGGCGGTATAAAAATTAAATAAATCATCATCATCATCATCATGGGTATAGGTTCTCCTGCACTTGACCAGGGGGCTGGACTAGAAGACCTCCAAGGTCCCTTCCAGTCAATTGGAGGGCTGATTTACCACCAGCTTATCAGGTGCTTAGGAGCCGAGGGCTTGGCAGCACAAGGGAACAACAGCCAATCACCGGCCATCAACCCACCAATCAACCAATAGGAAGGCACCACATAAATACAAAGTGTAGAATATCCCAAAGCCCATATTCCGGTAGAGAGAAGTTCCCTGAAGATGGGCTCCAGCATGAGCTCAAAAGCTGAGAAGACTGACCCAGATCAGGCCTTGCAACATTATCCTGGGACTCCCAAAGCTGCTTTTTCCAGAGGGAACTGGACTTTCTGGTTTTCCTTTGAAGACATTTTGCTTCTCATCCAAGAAGCTTCTTCAGCTCTCTTGGATGAGAAGCGAAACGTCTTCAAAGAAAAACCGAGGAAGTCCAGTTGCCTCTTGAAAAGGCACCTTTGGGACAACCATGACTTGGATGGCTGAGGGTCTCCATAGACATTATCCTGGGACGCATAGATTTGCCTTCCTTCCATCAACATTAACCGTTCATTTCCTTCTCTTTGTCTTTCATTAGCACCGACAGAGAAGGAATTAGGGAGAAATTGAAGGAGGCTTCCTATTATGTCTCCTAAACTGATGTAGGAATTGTCCTAGGAGGCACTCCCAACATTCCCCTTCCGAGCAGTTTTTCTGAAATATAATTTGGTTTCCAAGTGGTCTCTTTTTCAGCAGATACAAGCACCCATCTGCCTTTTTCTGCTCTTCTAAAATCCTAGCATGGTCAGGAAGTCTTCAAGGCATGAGAGACCAACAACAAAGAAGTAGGGGAAGAGGTAGATTTAAAAAAAAGAAGGAAAGAAATCCTGGAAGGAGGCAAAGAAAAACCGATCATGCTGAGAAACTGACCGGGACATGTTCAGAAAGTCCAAACAAGGTATGCTGTTCCAGTCAGCTTAGAATTTTTTTTAAAAAGTGATGTTGAGTTACGCTTGACTCCTAGAATTGTCCCGGAGGTTTTCTTGGCAGTATTTTCAAACATGATTTCTCCTTGTTTTCTTGTCTTGTATGGGCTGAGGGGTTGGTGTAAATGTCCCAGCTGTCTGTTGGAAGGAAAATCCATCTGATTCACTTCCAATCCGGGAGAAAGACGCCGGAAATAAAATGGAGGCTGGAGGCTGATTGGAATGAAGGTCCATTTATTGATGAAGTAGAACCACAAACCGCAGGTGATTCTGGGACAGCTGAGCAAACCATCGAATGAGCGGATGGCTCTTTATAGGTTTCTGTGACTTTGAAGTCTGAACTGTTCTGGGGGTTGTAGATCTTAGGTGAGGGGCTGCTTGCTCTAATCCTACCATTCTGCTTTGGTTAGCTGTCAAATTTTGCCACAAGGAGTTTCGGAATAGCCTGTCTTGAATGGGCTTCTGCTGGCAGTAATTGCTTTGCTTATGAATGGAGCCATCTAGCTAGCTGACTTCCTCTTTCAATAAGCTCTTTCTCTCCTTAAGTGCTGTGGGCTATTAAGAAAGATTGGGGGGGCTGCTTTCTGCCTCTAAAAAGACGTTTCTCCTTTAGGGAAATATAACGTTCTGTTTGTTTTTTTAAAAATAATTCCCCAAAATATTTCATTCTTCTGGGGAGGAGCGGAGGGTTTTTCCCAGGAGTCTTTATCCTTAAGGCAGGACTAGATTTCAATTTTTCTGCTTCTAGTCCGGCAGCTTTAACTCTGAAATTATTTGGAGAACTGGTGGGGCTTCCAAGTACCATAAATCCGTTTGTGAATAAAATCACATGAGCCGAGTGAGGCTCAGCAATTCTTACCTTTTACCTAATAGCCAAAAATACCCTGATATGTTCCACAGTTAAATAGCGTTGAAGGATAAGAGCTTCTTCGGGGTATTTTTAGGGGGGGGGAAGCATATCTAGCATTTATTAAGGGGGCGGACAGGGGGTGGGTAAGGGGTGAGGGCTAACAACTGAAATACTGGAGAGAAATGTGAGGTAGCTAGCAAAAAAAAAACCCAGGTGCTATTTGGCTCTAACTGTTGGGCCTAGTAGCTAGAAACCAGGAGACGGGGGAGTTCTAGTCCCACTTTAGCCTGTAAACCAATTGGGTGAGTTTCGCCAATCACTAGAAGTCGCCGAGTTCTAATCCAGCCTTAGGAATTAAAGCGGGATTTGGGACCGATCATCAAGAGATTGGGAATTCTAGTCCCACCTTATGTAAGAAAGTCTGCTGGGTGATTTTAGGCCACTCCCCAGGAGCAGTGGTGGGTTCTAACCGGCTTTACTACGGGTTCTTTTCGTGTACGCGCTTCGTGCACGATCGCCGATCGCTCCGCGCAAGCGTGTTAGGAATCTGCTCAGCTGAGGTGCGGCAATCCACTCTGCCGCACCTATCAACTGGGCTAAAAAAGAAGAAATAAAAGGTAGGAATAACGCGGGGGCGGGCGGGAGGGCCCAGCTCCCAGACGTCATATCGTCACCGCTACCGGCTCGGCTGAACCGGGCCGAACCGGGAGGAACCCACCACTGACCAGGAGCCAATACTGCGAATTCTAGTCCTGCCTTAGGCATGAAAGCCAACTGGGTGACTTTCGCTAAACACTAGGAGACAGTGAGTTCTAGTTCGGCCTTAGGAATTAAAGTGGGTTTCCTAACTTTTGGCCCAATCTCCAGGCGTTTGTGACTTCTAGTACTGCCTTATGTAAGAAATTCTGCTGGGTGACTTTGGACCACTCACCAGGAGCTGGTGAATTCTAGTCCTGCCTTAGGCATGAAAGCCAACTGGGTGACTTTCGCTAAACACTAGGAGACAGTGTGTTCTAGTTTGGCCTTAGGAATTAAAGTGGGTTTCCTAACTTTTGGCCCAATCTCCAGGCGTTTGTGACTTCTAGTACTGCCTTATGTAAGAAATTCTGCTGGGTGACTTTGGGCCACTCACCAGGAGCTGGTGAATTCTAGTCCTGCCTTTGGCATGAAAGCCACCCAGTCTCTTTGACCAGTCCGTCTCTCTTAGTCCAACCCACCTCACAAGGTTGTTGTTGTAGAGAAAAGGAATATTAGGTATGTTTGCCACTTAAAAATTACCTATAAAGTATGTAATATAGGTTAGTCCTCGACTTGCAACCACAATTGAGCCCAACATTTCTGTCCTTAAGTGAGCCATTAAGTGAATTTTGTCCCCCTTTACAGTAATTCTGGCCAGAGTTAAGAAATCCCTGAAGTTGTTAAGTGAATCTGAATTCCCCATTGACTTTGCTCATCAGAAGGTCGCCAAAAGGGATTGCATGACTCCGGGGCACAGCGACCGTCGCATCCAAATTTTTATCACGTGACCAAAGGGATGCTGCGAAGGTCGTAACTGTGGAAAACGGTCCTAAGTCACTTTATTCAGTGTCGTTGTCACTTTGAATGGTCGCTAAATGAACTGTTGTATGTCGAGGACTGCTTTTAAAAGTGGGATAACTAATCTAATCAATGAATAACGTTCAGCGGATTGGAAAATCTGCCAAAAATATAGCTCGTTGTTTTTTCGACCTCGGCCCCTTTAAGAGGGGTGGACTTCAACTCCCAGAATTCCCCAGCCAGCGCATGCTGGCTGGGGAATTCTGGGAGTTGAAGTCCACCCCTCTTAAAGGGGCCGAGGTCGAAAAAACCCCACTGATTTAGATTAACAGCCAATGATGCTCGATTCCACGCGGGATAAACCTTCGTATCTCAGTTTGCCTGGTTGTAAAAGTTAATGTTTCATGGGCACAGATGGAGCGGAGCTGCGTGTGACCCTTGTAGTGTGATGAAAAGGACGACAAGCGAAGCGACCTTTGCGATGCTGATTGACGAAGCAAGGATAAAATGCAGGCCGGAGCTAAAACAGGAGATTATTATCAGGCGATGTTTTGCAGGTAAGCTCGGACTTCCTGTCTGAAAAGGCAAAAGAGGAGGTTGTTCTCGACTTATGACCATAATGGACACTACGGTTGTATGTTGTGAGGGCCCTAGAGAAGCTCCTAGAGGAGCTTGGGGTTTTTTTTTGAATGTTTTTTTTTTGCGGTGGTCGGTAAGCGAACATGGTCAGTAAGCGAAGCAATGGTTTGTGACAGGCCTGTTTGGCAGAAAACTGAAAATAAACGCTGGCTTTGGGAACGTGCGTCAAAATATAAGGTCAGGTGACGACGGAATGCGGCAAACGGTTGTAAAACCGAAATATGTGGTAAGGGGGTCCGTCGTAACTTTTGAACGGTCGCTAAACGAGGACAAGCTGTATGAGGAGAGATGGAGTGTGAGACTGAGTGTGACGACTACCTGGATGAAGACAGTCACTGATGGATGGATATTTTTGTACAGGGGCTTTTGGTTCTTTCCTCTGAAATCCAGAACCTTCCAGATGGGTTGAGAACATCCAGGGGAATCTTTTAATGCAAGGATTCTCAGCTTCGGTCGCTTGACCTGTCAGTGGAACAGCTTGCCTCCAGAAGTTGTGGATGCTCCATCATGGGAGGTTTCTAAAAAGAGACTGGGCAGCCATTTAAATAACAGAGCAACAGAGTTGGAAGGGACCTTGGAGGTCTTCTAGTCCATCCCGCTGCTCAGACAGGAAACACTATACTATCCCACACAAATGGTTATCCAACATCTTCTTAAAAACCTCCAGTGATGGAGCACCCACACCTTCTGGTGGCAAGTTGTTCCACGGGTTAACTGTTTCCATTGTTAGGAATTTCGTCCTTAATTTTAGGCTGCTTTTCTCCTTGATGAGTCTATCTGTCTATTGCTTTTTGTCTTGCTTTTAGGTTCTTTGGAGAATAAGTTGACCCCCTCTTCTTTGTGGCAGCCCCCAAAATATTAGAACACTGCTATCAGGTCCCCCCTAGTCCTTCTTTTCATCAGACTAGACATACCCAGTTCCTGCAACTGTTCTTCGTATGTTTTAGCCTCCAGTCCCCTCATCCTCTTTGTTGCTCTTCTCTGTACTCTTTCCAGAGTCTCTACATCTTTTTTACACCGTGGTGACCAAAACTGGATGCAGGCCTTTAATGTCTGAAATGGTATAGAGTTTCCTGCTTAAGCAGGGGGCTGGACTAGAAGACCTCCGAGGTCCCTTCCCGCTCTGTTATTCTTGAAAGTGAGAACAATTAACCAGTGGGACAGCTTTCCTCCAGAAGTTGTGGGAATGCTCCAACACTGGAGGCTTTTAAGAAGAGATTAGATAACCGTTTGTCCGAAGTGGTGTAGGGTTTCCTGCCTGAGCAGGGGGTTGGACTAGAAGACCTCCGAGGCCCCTTCCCGCTCCGTTATTCTGCTATTCTAGTTAATACAATAACCTGCTTAGGTCCATAGGGTGAATCCAGCTAGTATCAATCACTTGGGGTAATTGTGAAGGTAGAAATGGAGAGAGGTGGGGGTGGGGGGGGAGATTAAAAAAAATTATATGTATATGAAATCTTATTCTGTTCACCGCCCTGAGTCCTTCGGGAGAAGGGTGGTATAGAAATTCAATAAATACTAATAATAATAATAGAGGCAAACTGTGAGATTCATATTTATGACCTTTGAGCCACGTGGCTCATGGAACCGGTCCAGGTAGAACTGGCTGCCCTTTTGGTTCTTTTGACCGATGGCCGTGACGTCTGGCTCTCAGTACTACTATCCTCGTTCAGCCTCAGAGTTCATCAGGAATGCTTTTCTGGTGGCAATTTTTGTGCAATGTGCTTTTTTCCCCTCTCCTAACCAGGACCCACATCCCTTCTCGTGAACGCTGGGGTCCAGATCTGTGGGTCGGCCTCTTCCAGCTCCTCCTCTTAAAAATATCGAAAACTCCCCATATTGACCGGTGCGGAGAATATACGGGAAGCTGAAATGAAGGATGAATGTATCTTTAAAAAATATATATTTAAAATGTGGAATGTAGAATCCTAGGACTGGAAGGGAGTTCGGAGGTCTTCTAGTTGAACCCCCTGCTTGAGGAGGAAACCCTACACCATCCTGGTCTATGATTATCCAGTCTCTTCTTAAAAACTTCCAGTGACCCATAACTTCTGGAGGCAAGCCATTCCATTCATGAATTAACAGAATAACAGAGTTGGAAGGGACCTTGGAGGTCTTCTAGTCCAACCCGCCCACTCAAGACTTTATACAACACATGGCTGTCCAGTCTATTTCTGAAACCCTCCAGCGAGGGAGCACCCACAACTTCTGGATGCAAGCTGTTCCACTGGTTAATTGTTCTCACTGTTAGGAAGTTTCTCCTTAACTCTAGGTTGTTTCCATCTGTTGCTTCTTGTCCTGTTGCCTTCCTGGTGCTTTGGAGAATAGGTTGACCCCCCTCCTCTTTGTGACATCCTTTCAAGTATTGGAAGACTCATGTCATCCCCTAGTCTTTCTCTTCCTTAGACTAGACGTACCTAGTTCCCTCAACTGTTCATCATGGGGTTTAGCCTTCAGGTCTTCTGCTGACGATCCTTGTTTACAGTTCCACTTGAATGGAGTTCTGTTCTTATTTCTGGCTTACAAGTGGGATAATTTTGCAAATTGTTATGTTATTATACCGGTCTAACTCACCCTAAAATTACAGTGTGTTCCACCCTTTCAAGATGAAAGGATGAAGGTCGTGTCCCAGCGTTGAGTAACTCTCCCAGTTACTCCTCTCTGATGGTCCTTTGTTATATTTTCACGTGTCCAACTTCCTCGTGAAATATATATATATAATTATGCCATTTATTGCCCCCCTTCTGACATGAGTTTTGACATCATTTTCCTGGAACCAAGATCACAAATTCTCTGGGCTACAATTAGAGTTCAATACGATCTCTTGATCTTATCACGTCTATAGTTAGCCCTGTGAATAGATGCCAGATGGATATTTCCATTCGTCGCTCTGAGATAAGCAGCGGGGACGAACGTTACCAAATTTACTTTCCATCCTTCGCTACCCCTGGCAAATCTCAGGTTTCGTTTTGGATTCTGCGAGAATTCCTGGAGGCCGGCCTGCTTTTTCTCACAATGGATTTGAGGTCACAATGCTGTAAGGTTGGCGTCGTGGTGGCCCAGGAGATGGTGACAAGAGTGAGGTGGGGTGATGGAAAGGGCTATGTAAGTACGGCGGATGCTCAATTAACCGGTTAGACTTTAACCAGATGGTAGGCACTATCTGGAGGAGATGAAAGAACAGTCTGAAGCCACTGCAAACTCCGGCCTCTTTAGAATGACGTCTTCCTTTCCAACAGAAGTCGTATCTGGAGGCCGGTGAGCGAGATGTTGGAAAAATTAGTCAACGTGGTGACGATCCGGAATGAAACGGTCCGTCAGGGTCTGGCAGAATTTCTGGGGACCTTCCTCCTGATGGTGAGAGAAGACCTGGGGTGTGTGGAGGAGAAGGAGAAGAAGGTGTTAGGACAATGTTTCTCAAACTCACCCAACGCAAGTCCACCCATCTTCATGTTAGTTTGAGTTTGAGAAAAAAACTCAAGTTAGAAGATGGTATGGGTGGGTGGGTGGGTGGGAGGGATGAAAATGTTGCAAGCATGCCTTTTCCTGGCTTATAGAATTTTTGGTGGGAAAAAAAAGGGAATAAAATGAAATTTTGATTAGTGGGTTTGAAGATTAGAAAGTATAGTTTAAGAAGGAAGTTGTGATGTAACTTTAGAGAGAGTAGGAAAAATACTCTAGAAATGTACCCATAACCACTCTCAAGAAGATAGCTATTTTTTATCCTTTCTTTCTTTCTTTCTTTTTCTTTCTTTCTTCTTTCTTTCTTTCTTTCTTTCTTTCTTTCTTTCTCTTCCTTCCTTCCTTCCTTCCTTCCTTCCTTCCTTCCTTCCTTTTCTTTCTCTCTCTTTCCTTCCTTCCTTTTCTGTCTCTTTCTCTCTCTTTTATTATTTCCTTTCTCCACTCTTTCCTTCCTCCCTTCTCTTTCCCCCCTCGCTCCCTCCCTTCTTCCCTTTCTCCTTCCCTCCCTTATCTGTCTGTCTGTCTGTCTGTCTGTCTGTCTGTCTGTCTGTCTCTCTGTCCGTCCGTCCATCCATCCATCCATCCATCCATCCATCCATCCATCCATCCATCCATCCATCCACCCATCCATGCATCTATCTATCTATCTATCTATCTATCTATCTATCTATCTATCTATCTATCTATCTATCTATCTATCTATCTATCTATCTATCATCTATCTATCTATCTATCATCTATCTATCTATCTATCTATCTATCTATCTATCTATCTATCTATCTATCTATCCATCTTCCTCCCTCCCTTCCTCCCTCCGTCCCTCCCACTCTCTTCCTTTTCTATTTATTTTCTTTTACTATTTTTTCTTTGTTTTCTTTATTTTCTGTTTTTTATTTTGTTTAAGAAATTGTCAGGAAAAATAGTCAGGAAAAAAAAAACCAGCAACCCCCCCCCCAAAAAACAAAACCCAGTCCGTCTCCAGCAACCTCTGACCAGGAGATCTTCCACCACCTTGGAGTCCTGCCTGCTTGGACTCAGACGTGCAAAAGGCAAACCCGGAAAAAATGCCGTATTTTTGGAGTCCTCCAAACTAAATGCCAGTGAAGGACTCTATCCCCAGCCACACAGGTGAGAGAACGATTATTATGCCACAACAAAAGCGAAATGTTCCTGATGAACAGACTTTGCGGGATGAAAAGGTCAACCAATGCAAGTAGGTTGAGAGAATTAGACCGATTTTTTCCCCCCCATCGTGGTCATTTTAGACTGAATTAGATTGTTGGTCAATTTATTTCTCTCTCTCCAAATGGCCACAGCCTTCTAGGTTCCAAGCAGAAATCAGGGAATTTAGGATTTTCGGCATGCAAAACATGTCCTAACCAGTAGTGGGACTCAGCCGGTTCAGCCCAACCAGTAGTTAAATTGCTGACTGGCCCCTCCCCTCCCCTTCCAGGAGTCCCCATGCGCCCCATTTTCGCTCCCAGATAAGTGCAGGGAGGCCTCCTAGACCCAAAATGGGGTGCGGGGGACAGCGTGTCTCCCTCCCGCAATGGCCCATTTTTGTTCCCTGGGGGTTGCAGGAGGTTGAGCGCTGCCTGTCACACCCCCTGGCCACGCCCACCATGGCCACGCCTACCCAGCCGGTCATTAGGGCAGAGAACCAGTTGTGAAATTATTTGAATCCCATCACTGGTCCTAACCAGTAGTGGGTTTCAAATTTTTTTACCACCGGTTCTGTGGGTGTGGCTTGGTGGGTGTGGCTTGGTGGGCGTGGCAGGGGAAGGATACTGTAAAATCTCCATTCCCACCCCACTCCGGGGGAAAGATACTGCAAAATCCCCATTTCCTCCCTATCAGCTGGGACTTGGGAGGTAGAGAAGAGCTGGGGGTGGGGCCAGTCAGAATTTTTACTATCGGTTCTGTGGGTGTGGCTTGGGCGTGGCATGGCTTAGTGGGTGTGGCAGGGGAAGGATACTGTAAAATCTCCATTCCCACCCCACTCCGGGGGAAGGATACTGTAAAATCTCCATTCCCATCCCACTCTGGGGGAAGGATACTGCAAAATCCCCATTTCCTCCCGAACAGCTGGGACTTGGGAGGTAGAGAATAGATGGGGGCGGGGCCAGCAGAATTTTTACTACCGGTTCTCCGAACTACTCAAAATTTCCGCTACTGGTTCTCCAGAACTGGTCAAAACCTGCTGAAACCCACCTCTGGACCTAACCCTCACTTTTGAATTCTCTCTAGGACATTTTCCAGAGAATATCAGAGAATGGACAACATTGTTCCTTCCTCTTTGTAAATAATGTCTGTTATCCTGTTTTTCTAGCCTTTCTGTCTTAATAATAATTGTTCATAATAATAATAATAATAATTGTATGCTGCCTTTCTCCGAAGACTCAAGGCGGCTTACAATGCATTTAAAAACCATATATAAAAACATTAAAAATTAAAACATTAAAAACAATTAAAACCCATTCACACCATTCATGGACGGATCTCGCCAGATCGCAACAGCGAGATCAACGGCCCCAGGCCTGCCAGTCTTCCTGGATTAGTTTCTGTACAGGCTAAAAATTGTCCCCTATCTCAGGGATCTCCAAACTTGGCCACGTTAAGACTTCGTGGACTTCAACTCCCAGAATTCCCCAGCCAGCATGGGCATTGGAGTCCAAGAGTCTTACAGTTGCCAGCTTTGGAGGGTTCATGGGAGACCTTCTCTTTTCTTCGGACAGACCTTTGGCCTTGGCTCCGTAGCCCAAGTTGTGTTGGGGAAGCACAATTTTGGAGAGTACTTGAGCATCAATCTTGGATTCGGGTTTGGTGTTATGATGGGAGTCCATGCTTCTGGTGGAATCTCAGGTGAGTCTAGCAGGGGAGGGAGGGGCTGGATTACTAAACTAGGTAACATCGAGCATCTAGACTAGCACGGATGATGTTATCTAGATCGGTAGTGAAATGTTTGCAAGAAAACAGCCAAGCTCAGAGAGCACCAAGGAGCCCACAATCATCATCATCATCATCTTCTTCTTCTTCTTCTTCTTCTTCTTCTTCTTCTTCTTCTTCTTCTTCTTCTTCTTCTTCTTCTTCTTCTTCTTCTTCTTCTTCTTCTTCTATTTTCCTTCTCCTTCTTCTTTTTTCTCCTGCCTCCTCCTTCTCTCCATAAATTCCTCTCTTCTAGTACTCATTATGCTACCTAGTTGGGTCATGAAACATCTGCATGAAAACTACCCAGTTCATGGAGCATCAGAATCCATGGTCCTTCTCCTCCTCCCCTCCATTCCACAATCCCCACTCCTTTCTAGCCCTGCTGATGTTACCTAGTTGGGTATTGAAACATCCATAAGAAAACCAAGCTCAGAGAGCATCAGACCTCCTCCTCCTCCATGCCACAATTCCCACTTCCTAGCACTGATGACGTTACCTAGTTGGATCATAAAACATCTGCATGAAAACCACCCAGCTCAGAGACCACCAAGGACCCCTCGATTTTACCCCGAACTACAAATATTCTCTTCTCTAGTGTCCTTCAGCAGGGACGTGGTGGCTCAGTGGCTAAGACGCTGAGCTTGTCGATCGAAAGGTCGGCAGTTCAGCGGTTCGAATACCTAGTGCCACATAACGGGGTGAGCTCCCATTACTTGTCCCAGCTTCTGCCAACCTAGCAGTTCAAAAGCACGTAAAAAATGCAAGTAGAAAAATAGGGACCACCTTTGGTGGGAAGGTAACAGCGTTCCGTGCGCCTTTGGCGTTGAGTCATGCCGGCCACATGACCACGGAGACGTCTTCAGACAGCGCTCGCTCTTCGGCTTTGAAACAGAGTTGAGCACCGCCCCCTAGAGTCAGGAACGACTAGCACATATGTACGAGGGGAATCTTTACCAATACATATACATACATACATATCTATATCTATATCTATATCTATATCTATATCTATATCTATCTATCTATCTCTATCTCTATCTCTATCTATCTATCTATCTATCTATCTATCTATCTATCTATCTATAAAGAATTTATTATAAATACAGATATATTAAGATTAGGAGATGGAAGACTAGGACTAGGTATATTTAAAAGTATTATTATGATTAACAGGATGGAAAAAATATATTGGAAAATATAGCCTATAAGGACTACAAATCCAGGGGATTTACAGATATAAATTTGGGACTGATTACATCTTACCGATAATTGGTTTTAATGGAGTTTATAGAAAGTTGATATTGAAAATGTGGTGGAACCCTGAGTGACATCTATAATATCAAAATGTTAGGAGTTAATAAGTATATAAAAGAATATATTGCAATTAAAATGAGCACATTAAGGTTAGAAGTTGGAAGAAATTTTTTTTTGCATATATGTAATTGTATTATTACTGTGAACACGGTGTGAAAAATAGGTTACCCCAGTCATTACACTGTCCACAAAAATTGTCGTTTGTTAAAGAAAAACTGCAAAAGAAACTACTTGGCTGCCAGTCCTCTTCCTGCAACCATCCTAACAGTTCTTTTCCTGTTATCTTTGTCGCCCCAAGGAGCTCATATGAACGCGTCCATCACTTTCGCCAATTGCGTGGTTGGAAATTTACCCTGGCGCAAACTCCCGGCGTATGTGATTGGCCAGTTCTTCGGATCGTTTGCCGCGGCGGCTATTATTTTTGTTTTGTATTATGGTAGGTATGAATCCTCTTTGGCTTGCAGGAGGGAGAGGGGAAAAAAAAAATACAGGTAGTCCTCGACTTACGACCACAATTGAGCCCAACATTTTGGTTGCTAAGTGAGACCTTCGTAATTATGAGTCAGTTTTGAAGAGCCTGAATTTTGATCTGCAATGAATTCTGA
Organism: Pantherophis guttatus; assembly: GCF_029531705.1. Next base: position 3,179,846 of record NW_026844109.1, read on the forward strand.
AGGCTGCAATGAAAGAAACAAAAATGTTAAAAAGTTATGATATTTATTGTCGTTACTTCCCAAGAACATCTAAATGATAATAAAGTAACCAAAATAGCTTTACAATCCCCAAGGCATGTCACAACTTTGGAGCACCCTCTCATGTTTGGAAATTGAAAATTGAAAAATTTGACATGCCCTATCGCTGTGATGGTGAACCTATTGCCCGCGTGCCACCTGTGGCACGCGTAGCTGTATCGTTGGGCACGCAAGCTCAGCTCCAGCGCGCATGTGCATGCCAGCCAGCTGATTTTCGGGCCTTCTGGGCCCACCAGAAGTAGGAAAACAGGCTGTTTCCTGCCTCTGGAGGGCCTCGGGGGATGGTGGCGAAGGCCTGTTTTTTGCTGTCCCCAGGCTCCAGAGCCTTTCTAGGAGTCTGGGGAGGGCAAAAATGGCCTTCCCCACCCCCCCCGGAGGGCCTCCGTACACCCTCTGGAGGCCCTCCGGAGGCTGGAAACGGCCTGTTTGCCAACTTCCGGTTGGACCAAAAGTCAGCAAACAGGCTGTTTCTGGCTTCCGGAGGGCCTCCGGAGTGTGTGGGGGTGGAGAAGGCCATTTTTGCCCTCCCCAAGCTCCTAGAAAGGCTCTGGAGCCTGGGGACAGCAAAAAACAAGTCTTTTGGTCCCAGCGGAAGTTGGCAAATGGGCCATTTCCAGGCTCCAGAGGGCCTCCATGGGGATGGAGAAAGCTGATTTTGCCCTCCCCAGACTCCTAGAAAGGCTCTGGAGCCTGGTGAGAGAGAAATACGGGCCTACCGGGCCATTGCGTGCCAGGAGCGGGGGGGTGGGGTGTCACACACGCATGCGTAGGGGTGGGGTGCATAGAATTATGGGTGTGGGCACACACACTCATGATACACTCCCCCCCCACTCCTAGCACGTGATGGTAAAAAGGTTAGCCATCACTGCCCTATATTTATTTATTTATTTATTTATTTATTTATTTATTTATTTATTTATTTATTTATTTATTTATTTATTCATTCATTCATTCATTCATTCATTCATTCATTCATTCATTCAATTTATATACCGCCCTTCTCCTAGTGGACTCAGGGTGGTGCACAGCCAAAACTAAAATACATAACAATACAAAATTTAAAATTAATTAAAAGAATTATATACTTTGGCCCGAATTAAAACAGTGCAAATTAAAACCCATTAACAAATTAAAACTAAACAATTAATAACCATTAAAAACTAAAAAAGGGTGTGCAATGGTCTTAAGTGTAAAAACGGACATAAGTCTCTTTTTTCAGTGCCGTTGGAATTTGATCGGTAACTAAATGAACTGATGTAAGCCGAGGACTATCTGTATCTCTCTTTATCTCAGGTGTGTCCAAGCTTGGGCAACTTTTAAGACTTGTGGACTTCAACTCCCAGAATGCCCCAGCCAGCCATGCTTGAAATTGAAGTCCACAAGTCTTAAAGTTGCCCAAGGTAGACACTGCTACCTACAAACCTACTAAGCTACTAAAATGACATTTTCCACATTTCTGAAATAACCTGACACCCACTGGGTTTCCTCTGTGCCAAACTGCCAATCTTCTATTTATATTTTTCTGGCATGACTACTGAGACCATTTCTACTGGTTCTGAAGCAGGAAATATATAAAAAAAACGGAAAGGCTAGGCATGAAAGAAAAATAAAAGGGGAATTCTCCTTAGGGACCATCTCATCGCCTTCCTTAACAAGCCCCCAAATAGGAAGCAGGGCCTGGTTAAGATGGTTTAGATTTGGGTGGGTGGGGGAAGTCAGTATGGATCTGAGACCACCAGGAGATCACGAGGCTGCAGGTTAGAGTGGGGAGTCATGAAATCATTACTGGTGGAGGTGATGGCAGGAATTAGCCCCCACCCCAGAACTGGGCCTGCCTTGAGAATACAGGTAGTCCTCGACCTGCGACCACAATTGATCCCAAAATTTCAGTTGCTAAGCGAGACAGTGGTTAAGTGAGTTTGACCCTAACCCTAATCTTTCTTGCCACGGTTGTTAAGTGAATCCCTGCACTTATTCAATGTTAAATCAGTAACATTGTCGTTAAGTGAATTGGCTTTGCTGGTCAGAAGGTCGCCAAAAGGAGATCATGTGACCCCAGGACACTGCAAACGTCATAAATACGAGTCAGTTGCCAAGCGTCTGAATTTGGATCACATGATCGTGAGGATGCTGCAACGGCCATAAGTGTGAAAAACAGTCGTTATGTCACTAATCCAGTGCTGTTGCAACCTCGAACGGCCACTAAACAAATGTTTGGAAGTCGAGGACTGCCTGTACAGGTAGTCCTCGACGTACAACCACAATTGAGCCCAACCTTTCTGTTGTTAAGCGAGATATTTGTTCAGTGAGTTTTGCCCCATTTTACGACCTTACTTGCCACCGCTGTTAAGTGAATCACTTGCAGTTGATAAGTTAGTAGCCAGGGTTGTGAAGTGAATCCGGCTTCCCCGTTGACTTGGCTTGCGAGAAGGTCGCAAAAGGGGATCACCTGACCGTCGGACACAGTAACCGTCGTAAATACGGACCATTTGCCAAGCGTCTGCAATTTGGATCACGCGATCATGGAGAAAGGTGCACAGGTCATAACTGTGAAAAACGGCCCTAAGTCACATTTTCCAGTGCGCCGTTGTAACTTTGAACGGTCAGTAAGCGGACTGTTGTAAGTTGAGGACTACCCATAATTCCTCCCCCTCCCCCAACCTCCCTTTTGTGTTTTTTGTATGTTTGCTCTCCACAAACTGGCTTTCTTCTTCCCTTTTTAGAAGCGCTACAGAATTACACAGGAGGCAACCTAACCGTGACGGGATCGACGGCCACCGCGGGGATTTTCGCCACCTATCCTGCCCCTTACGTGTCTCTGGGGTACGGCTTTCTCCAGGAGGTTGGTGTCCTGGAACGGATGGCTAGAAGCGAGGGCCAGTGGGCTCCAGTCCAAGAGTGTTAACTTAATTCTGATTGTCCACAGCTTTGATGCCCATCTTCCTCTTCTGCAGGTTATTGCAAGTAGCATGCTTATGATCGGTGTCCTCGCCATCCACGATAGGAAGAATGCCGGGGCCTTACCGGGCACCAATGCCTTCATCACTGGGTTGCTGGTCGTACTCATTGGCATGTCTATGGGGATGAACACGGGCTATGCCATCAACCCTTCCAGGGATCTGCCCCCCCGGATTTTCACGGCCCTTGCAGGATGGGGCTTGGAGGTGTTTCGGTGAGTTGGTGGCACTGATTTAGTTCACCAATGAGGACTATCATACTGACTTTAAGGTTGACACCATGTGTGGACTTCAACTCCCAGAATTCCCCCGTTAGCCATGCTGGTTGTGGAATTCTGGGAGCTGAAGTCCACATATCTTCAAATGGCTAAGGTTGACATACGTGTGTGGGCTTCAAGGTTGAGATACATGTCAACTCCCAGAATTCCCATTAGCTATGCTGCCTGGGGAATTCTGGGAGTTGAAGTCCACACATCAAATGGCCACAGTTGAGACACATGTGGACTTCAACTCCCAGAATCCCCCAGTTAGCCATGTTGGTTGTGGAATTCTGGGAGTTGAAGTCCACATATCTTCAAATGGCTAAGGTTGACACACGTGTGTGGGCTTCAAGGTTGAGATGTGTGGACTTGAACTCCCAGAATTCCCTAGTTAGCCATGCTGGTCGAGTTGAAATTTATATATCTTCAAGTGGCCAAGATCGAGACGGGTGGACTTCAAGGTTGAGATACATGTATGGACTTCAACTCCCAGAATTCCCATTAGCCATGCTGGCCGGGGAATTCTGGGAGTTGAAGTCCACGCATCTTCAAGTGGCTAAGATTGAGACACATGCACAGACTTCAAAGTTGAGATATGTGTGGACTTCAACTCCCAGAATTCTCCAGCTAGCCATGTTGGCTTGGGAATTCTGGGAGTTGAAGTCCACCCAAGGGGTCAAGGTTGAGATATGCTGGTTTAGGGTCTACTGCTAATCTGGACTTCCTTTTTCTTTCAGAGCAGGCAACTGCTGGTGGTGGGTGCCATTGTTGGCCCCAACGCTAGGATGCCTCATTGGGATATTCATCTACAACATCCTGATCGACTTCCACAATCGCTCCCCGTCAGATCCAGAACCTTCGAAGCAAGACCCAGAGGCCGAGATGACGTCTCCCATGTGACTGCTGCTTTGAAAGGATGATGGTTTTTGGGACACCTGAACATGCTTTCCATCCTGGTCCTCAAGGAAGGGAATACATGACATCCTTTGGGGAAGACAGGGAGGAGAAAGATGGAGTCGATCAACTCCTATGGGGGCTGCACTGGGGAGTGGCCATCTTGTTCAACGTGGAGACATCTACCCACCTAGGAGACCTGCAGACCAGCTTTGATCATTGATGGAAATTGGACACTAGATAAAAGACTTGGAAAAAAATAAATAAATCTAGCTGCTAAGATTAGTGGTGGAGACATGAATGGGAGTCCCTGTCCCAAGGAGAATCCATCCCTGTTCATTTCTGGTCAGAAACCAGCTGAGATCCTCCTAAATGCATCAACGTTTCTTTGGAACCCATGTTGCTGTGGGCCAGAAGGGTGAGACAATCCAGCTGAGGTCAACACCACAACTACCCCCTGCCCCAGAGGCTTTCCTCTACTCCTGGGACCATCTTCCCCGGCATGCTGCAACCTCTGTAAACTTCTCACTCTGTAGGGTGGGACCAACCGGCTGGGGTATTCACAGAGTTGCAGCTGAGCCGTTTTTGAGGGCGCCAGGTTGGGGAATGATGCCCTGCAAATTCAGCAGGGCTGTAATTGGAAGGGAGGGAGGGAGGAAGGATGGGGAGAATGGAAGGAAGGAGGGAAAGGGAGGAAGGAGAAAGGGGAAGGATGGAAGGAAGGAAAGGGAGGAAGAAAGGAAGGAAGTAGGAAGGGAGAGAAAAAGGGAAAAAGAAGAAAGTTGAGTGAGAAAGAGAAGGTGGGAGGGAGGGATGGAGGAAGGAAAGAAAAGAAAAGAAAAGAAAAGAAAAGAAAAGAAAAGAAAGAAAGAAAGAAAGAAAGAAAGAAAGAAAGAAAGGAGATAGGGAGGCTGGAAGGAAGGAAGGGGGAGGTAGGAATAGGAGGAGGTAGGAAGAAAGGAAGAAAAGAAGCAAAAAAGGAAGGAAGGAGGGAGGGAGAAATGAAGGAAGGAGAGAAAGAGGGTGGGATGGAGGGAGGAAGGAAGGAAAGAAAGGGAGGATGGAAGGAATATGGAAGAATGGAAGAGAAAAAATGTGAGAGAATGTGGGAAGGAAAAAAAGAACACTCTTTTATAATCCTAAACCTCCTTGGAAAGGGGACCTGTCATATCTAGAGATAGAAAAGATGTTAAAGATTTTGGGAGGACGCCATAAAATACAGAAAATCGGTTTTGTACCTTTTAGACTTTGCTAGTCCAGCTTTCCTACACCACAACTGTTTGGGGGAAAGCGCGCCGTAAAATAGAGAAAATCGGTTTTGTGTGTGTGCATAAATAAGAATAAAGTACAGACATGGACTTCAGATTGCCCGTCCAAATTTGCAAGTACAGAGTCCTCGACTTACGACCGCAACTGAGCCCCCAAATTTATATAGTTGCTAATTGAGAAATTGGTTTAGTGGATTCCACCCCATTTTATGACCTTTCTTGCCACAGTGGTTAAGTGAATCCTTGCAGTTGTTAAGTAAGCACAAGTAGTCCTTGACTTGCAACAGTTTGCTTAGTGACGGTTTGAAGTTACAGTGGCGCTGAAAAAAGTGACTTAGGAGTGCTTTTCACACTTATGACCGTTGCAGCATCGCTGTGCTCACGTGATGACAATTCAGATGCTTGGCAACTGACCCGCATTTATGACGGTGGCAGTGTCCCAGGGTCACGTGATCCCCTTTTGCAACCTTCTGACAGGCAAAGTCCATGAGGAAGCCGGATTCGCTTAACGACCAAAGTGATTCACTAAACAACTGTGATGGGGAAGGTCGTAAAATGGAGCAAAATCCACTTCGCCAATTTCTCACTTAGCCACATAAATCTCGGACTCAACTGTAGCCGAGGACTCCCCGTAACACGGTTGTTAAGTGAATCTGGCATCCCCCTTGACTTTGCTTAGCAAAACGGGATGACATCACCCCCGGAACGCTGCACCCGTCATAACTGCGAGTCAGTTGCCAAGTGCCTGAATTTTAATCACACGATCCTGGGGATGCCGTGTCGGTTGTAAGCACGAAAAACGATCATGCCCCTTTTTTTCAGTGCCGTACCAGTGACCGACGGTCTTTAAGCGTGGTAAAAGAATCGCGAGTCCCTTTTCCTCAGGGCCGTCATAACTTTGAATGGCCGCTAAGCAAACTGTTGCAAGCCGAGGACGACCCAGTGCTAACTTTAACGGCTGCAGGAATTCACTTAACAACCGTGGTGAGGAAAGTTCGTAAAACGGGACAAAAAGCCCCCACTTCGCCAAAATTTCTCTGCGGCGAACGTTGGTTAGCCTCGCGATGGGGGCTGGAACAAATCCGTGCAAAATAGGGGAACGAGCGCATTAAACAGCCCCCCACCCTTTGTTGAGTTGCAGGCATGAGCCCCCCCCTCAAAAAAAAAATCAGCCAGGGATTCAAGTTTCCGTCAATAAATAATTCAGCAATAAATATGAAGTCCTGCAAAAGCCGAAAGGAGCCATTTGGAGCTGGAAGGGGGGGGGGGGGGGGGGGGGGGGGGAATTGGGGGTCCAGGGGGGGAGCTCAAGGCTACGTTTCTCGTCGTCTTGACAAGCTCCCGCCTTGCGAAGGGGCCCGGGGCGACCCTCCCGCCGCCTGATTCTTCTGGGAGGCGGCCACTTGGGACGGGGGCCTCTTCTTCACCAGGGAGGCCTTGGTTTTGCTGCGGAAAACCTTATTGGGGTCCAGCTTGTTGACGAAGGAAGCGTCGGCCGCTTCCCACAGCTGCTCCGTGTTGACCGTGATGGGTTTGTACATGTTGAACCATTGCTGGAAGAGGAGGGAGAGGGAAGAGCGAGTCAGGCCAAGGGTCTGGGGAAGGGGGGGGCGTGGGGAAGGGACCAGGGGTGAAATGCTCCCGGTTCGGACCAGATCGCCCGATCCGGTAGCGATGGTGGCGGGTGGTTCGGAGAACCGGTAGCAAAAATCCCTGCCCCCCCCCCCCCATGCCCAACCGAGCCACACGATCATCAGAGGCTTTTTTTCTTTCTTTTAAAAGCATTTTTTCTACAACCTCTTCGGCCAAAAAAAAAAATGCTTTTAAAAGTAAAAAAAAAGAAAAAAAAGCCTCTGATGATCGTGCGGCTCAGCTGGGATCGTCAGAGGCTTTTCAAAGCATTTTTTTCTGCAACCTCTTCAGCCAAAGAGGTTGTAGGAAAAAAAAAATGCCTTTAAAAGCCTCTGGCGATCCCAGCTGAGTTGCCTGATCGTTAGAGGCTTTTAAAAGCATTTTTTCTACGTCTTCAGCCAAAGAGGTTGTAGGGAAAAAAAAAAGCCTTTAAAAACCTCTGGTGATCCCAGCTGAGTTGCCTGATCGTCAGAGGCTTTTCAAAGCATTTTTTTCTACAACCTCTTAAGGTTGTAGAAAAAATGCTTTTAAAAGTTAGAAAAAAGAGTTAGCCACGCCCACCAGTCACTTTACCCCCACCCATACCCCCCCAAGCCACGCCCACAGAACCGGTAGTAACAAATTTTACATTTCACCACTGGAAGGGACCCAGGGGAATCCCAGCTAACTTGTCTCTGAGCTTGGGTGTTTTTCCTGCAGATGTTTCATGACCCAACTAGGTAACATTATCAAGTGCTAGAAGGGAATTGTATTTGTGGAGAAGTGCAGGAGGAGGAGGAGGACTGTGGGATCCTTGGTGCTCTCTGAGCTTGGGTGTTTTTCCTGTGGATGTTTCATGACCCAACTAGGTAACATCATCAGTGCTGAAAGGAAGAGGAGGAGGAGGAGGAGGAGCAGGAAAGTGGGGTCCTTGGTGCTCTCTGAGCATGGTTTCCTGCAGATGTTTTATGACTCAACTAAGTCAACTAATCTGGATGGGGAGGAACAGACTCAGGCTCAACCGATCCAAGACCGAGTGGCTGTGGCTCCCGGCATCCCGATATAGTCAGTTGACGCCATCGCTGACTATTGGGGGCGAGTCTTTGGCCCCCGCGGAGAGGGCTCGCAACTTTGGCGTCCTCCTGGATTCACAGCTGTCTTTAGAAGAGCACCTGACGGCCGTGACCGGGAGGATTTTTCATCAGGTTCGCCTGATTCGCCAGTTGCGTCCCTTTCTGGATCGGGACTCCTTACGCACGGTCACTCATGCCCTCGTCACCTCCCGCCTGGACTATTGTAACACTCTCTACATGTGGCTCCCCTTGAGGAGCACCCGGAGGCTCCAACTGGCGCAGAGTGCGGCCGCGCGGGTGGTAATGGGAGCGACATGATGTTCCCATGAAACACCCCTCTTGCGCGAGCTGCACTGGCTCCCGGTGGTCTTCCGGGTGCGCTTCAAGGTTTTGGTTACCACCTTTAAAGCGCTTCGTGGCTCAGGACCTGGGTACTTACGAGACTGCCTACTACCACCAATAGCCTCCCACCGGCTGGCACGCTCCCATAGAGAGGGACTCCTCCGGGTGCCGTCAGCCAAACAGTGTCGACTGGCGGCCCCCAGGGGGAGAGCCTTCTCTGTGGGGGCACCCACTATCTGGAACGAGCTCCCCCCTGAGATATGGAGGATCCCGGATCTGCGCACTTTCCACTGTGCTCTTAAGCTCCTCCTATTCCAGCAAGCCGGCCTGGCCTAATTTTCTCCCCTGTTTTAAAATTCTTTTAAATTATTGGGATTTTTTAAATTATTAAATTTAATTTATAAATTTATTAATTTAAAATTCTTTTAAATTATTGGGATTTTTTAATTGTCTCGGGCTAAATTATTTAATCTGGTTTTAATTATGTTCCTAACTTTTGTATCTATGTATTTTATTTTGTGCCTGTTCACCGCCCTGAGTCCTTCGGGAGTAGGGCGGTATATAAATCTAATAAAACTAAAACTAAACTAAACTAAGTAACGTTATCAGTGCTAGAAGGGGATTGTATTTGTGGAGACGAGGATGAGGAGGAGGAGGAGGACTGCAGGGTCCTTGGTTCTCTCTGAGCGTCGGTGTTTTCCTTCAGACGTTTCATGACCCAACTAGGTAATGTCATCAATGCTGGAAGGGAGAAGAGGTGGAGGAGGAAGGAGAGGAGGACTGTAGGATCCTTGGTGCTCTCTGAGCTTGGGTCAAAACAGACGAAGCTTCCCCTGACAGGAATTAAGGAGAAACTTCCTGACAGAGAATAATTAACCAGTGGAACATCTTCTCACCAGAAGTTGTGGGTGCTCCAAAGGTTTGTATGAAGAGCCTGGACAGCCAGGTGTCTGAAATAGCATATAGGATCTCCTGCCTGTGGAAGGGGGCTGGACTAGAAGACCTCCAAGGGCCCTTCCGGCTCTATCCTGATTGATTCACCTCCAAGGTCCCTCCCAACTCTTTTGTTATTCTGTATTGCGCCTCCAAAGGGCAGGTTGGCAGCTCCATCGGGGCTTCCTGGATGCTCTCCGGGGGCCGCTCTCACCTTGGCCTGGGGGCTCAGGCCATAACCGGTGAAGATGTATTGCCACTGGGGGAGCCCCAGGTGCGTGATCATAAGCCGGTAGTAAGCGGTGAAGGATGTGGTGAGGAAGTGCCAGTAAAGGGCTCGGTCCAGGAACCAGATTTCCGATTCTGGGGTGACAACTAAGGTGGAGAAAAGAAGAGAAGCCCAAGAGTTAGGAAAACGGGTCGAAAAATCTTTTCTTTTCTGCGGCAAAATTTAACTGCTAAAATTCAGACATTCCAGCCTGGTTTTCACTGCCAGCTCACAAATGCAAACCCAGAATATTTGTATTCTGACCCAGCTCCCCAAACACGACAAACCCTCTGTATTTTAAATCAATGATTCCTTTATTAGGAGAGCCGACAGCCCCAGCAAAAAGTTTCTCTTTCACTGCAGGCTAACAAGTCTGTCCGGCAGGGGAGATGAATCGTTGTCTGCCACATCTATTCATCTCCGCCCCCTGCCTTTTATCCCCAGAGCTAGGAAGGGGCTTCACTTGCAGCAGTGGCTCTTCCATCCCAAGGACTGGTCCATAGATTTCCACTGCTCTCCTCTCCTCTCTGCGTTCTGAGCATCCGTGCTTCAGGCACTGGACCCAGCTGTTCCTCCTCTTCCTCATCAGCCACCTCCAGACCTGGGGGCTGTTGAGTCTCCATCTGAGGGCTGACGGATGGCCCAGGCTCCTCCTCTGTCTCTCTCTGCCAGCTCCATTCCCTCTTCCTCCTCGGAGCTCTCAGGTTGCCTGGATGCAGATCCTGACTCCCACGCCTCCTCCTCCTCCTCTGATTCGGCTGCTGGAGGGGCCAGCGGTCAACAGGCCACAACAAATTGGCTGAGTTAACTGTGGTTCAGTTCGTTGGGGGTGAAAAATCTCCCTAGGAGACAGTGAGTTCTAGTTCCATTTTAGGCATGAAATCTAGATGGCTGACTTTGGGCTAATCACCAGGAGAGAGCGAGTTCTAGTCCTGCTTTAGGCGTGAAATCCGGATGAGTAACTTTAGGCCGATCACCAGGAGACAGTGAGTTCTAGTTCCACCTTAGGCATGAAATCTAGATGGGTGACTTTGGGCTAATCACCAGGACAGAGTGAGTTCTAGTCCTGCTTTAGGCGTGAAATCCGGATGAGTAACTTTTTTTTTTTTAATTTGATTTATATGCTGCCCTTCTCCGGAGACTCAGGGCGGCTTACAATGCGTTAAGCAATAGCCTTCATACTTTTTGTATATTTATACAAAGTCAGCTTATTGCCCCCACAAACTGGGTCCTCAATTTACCTACCTTAGAAAGGATGGAAGGCTGAGTCAACCTTGAGCCTTGGCGAGATTCGAACCTGCAGTAATTGCAGGCAGCTGGTCTTAATAACAGGGTGCTTTAGACCACTGTACTACCAAGGCTCTTTAGGCCAATCACCAGGAGACAGTGAGTTCTAGTCCTGCTTTAGGTGCGAAATCCGGATGGGTGACTTTAGCCCAATCACCAGGAGAGAGTGAGTTCTAGTCCTGCTTTAGGCGTGATATCGGGATGGGTGACTTTAGGCCAATCACCAGGGGACAGTGAGTTCTAGTTCCATCGTAGGCATGAAATCTGGATGGGTGACTTTAGGCCAATCACCAGGAGAGAGTGAGTTCTAGTTCTGCCTTAGGCATGAAATCCGGATGGGTGACTTTGAGCTAATCACCAGGAGAGAGTGAGTTCTAGTCCTGCTTTAGGCGTGAAATCCAAATGGGTGACTTTAGGCCAATCACCAGGGGACAGTGAGTTCTAGTTCTCCTTTAGGCGTGAAATCCGGATGGGTGACTTTAGGCCAATCACCAGGAGATTGTGAATTCTAGTCCTTCCTTAGACATGAGTATTGGCTGGGTAACCTTAAGCCAGTCACCTGCTCAGTCCAACCTACCTCACAGGGTTGTTGTCATGGAGAGCCGGAGGAAGATATGTTGGATATGTTCCACATCTTGAGTTAATTATAAAAACAATAAAGGCAGGAGATAACTAACTAACTAACTAACTAACTAACTAACTAACTAACTAACTAAGGGCATGTCCACCTTCCCCAAAACTGGCCAGTCAATTAGATCCCTAAAATTTCTCACCTTGTCCCCCTCAACTTCTATAGAAAGTCTTGGCTTCCCTACTGTTTGGGAACCCTCTTTCTTGTCAAGGGCCCCCCAATGATGGTTGAAATAAACTATGATTCTTCTCACTGCTGTGCTATCTCTGACTTTTCCACAACTGTCAAGCTTTTGACTGGGTTCTGACCCAGCCTTAACCACGATTTGTGGCTTAGGTTAGCAGTGGTCGGATTCATCCAACCCTGAAACCCAGAAGCTGTGGTCTACAAACCATGATTATCCTCACATCATAAATTTAGACTCTGGTTAACAACGTACCCGGTTTGGTGTTCTTGTAGACGAGGCAGACTTTCCCGTTGCCGGCACAGGAGTCTAATTCGAATATCAGACACCGGGTGTCCAGGTGAGGCCTCTTCGGTTGTTCCTTGTTACCTGTGGAAGAAACAGCCGAGAAAACAGACAAAGCTTCCCCTGACAGGGATTAAGGAGAAACCTCCCTAACAGTGAGAACAATTAACCAGTGGAACTCCTTGCCACCAGAAGTTGAGGGTGCTCCATCACTGGAGTTCCAAAGGTGCTTTTTTTTTCAAGAGGCAACTGGACTTTCTTGTTTCTTCTTTGAAGACGTTTCGCTTCTCATCCGAGAAGCTTCTTCAGCTCTGACTGGATGGAGGGGAATGGAAGGATTTATATTCCTTGCAGACAGCTGGACATTTGCATCCTTTGAGAGGGTCGTTGAGGCCACTTGGAGGTTTGTCTGGAGTCCTCAGGGTCACCTGAGTGGTGCAAATGGGTGTGGACAGCTCCACAACTCAGTCCTTTCAAGCAGTTCCAAGAAGCCTTCACACCCGTTTGCACTACTGCGAGATGAACTTGGAGATCATAACCTTGGAGGTCATCTAGTCTAACCCTTTGCTCGAGCAGGAGACCCAATAGCATCCCAGACAAGCGGTTGTCCCGTCTCTTTTTAGAAGCCTCCAGTGGTGGAGCACCCACAACTTCTGGTGGCAAGCTGTTCCACTGACTGTCCTCACTGTTAGGAAATTTTTTGCCTAATTCCAGGTTGCTTCTCTCCTTGATTAGTTTCCATCCATTGTTTCTTGCTCTGCTTTCAGGTGCCTTTCTTTAAAAATAAGAAAAGTGGGATAAAGATCTAATCTAATAATAATAATACTAAATAACCTCTGTCCTAAACAGCTTTTGATCTTTGTGTCAGTGAAGCAAAGAGGGTGGGGGAGAGGGAGAGGATCTTATAAGTGTGTGTGTGTGCGTCTTTCTCTCTTGTGTGTTTGTGTGTGTGTATGAGTCTGTCATCTGCACCTCTAATAACTGTCTGGTTTGGCTCTGCAACCCAACAAGACGGACACGGACTTCAGAGGATCATTAGAACTCCAGAAAAAAACAGTTGCTACCAACCTGCCTTCCATGGAGGACCTTATACTGCACGAGTCAAAAAGAGGGCTGTGAAAATATCTACAGACCCCTCGCATCCTGCACATAAATTCTTTCAACTCCTACCCTCAAAACGACGCTATAGAGCACTGCACACCAGAACAACTAGACACAAGGACAGTTTTTTCCCGAATGCCATCACTCTGCTAAACAAATAATTCCCTCAACACTGTCAAACTATTTACTAAGTCTGCACTACTATTAATCTTCTCATCGTTCCCATCACCCATCTCCTCCCACTTATGACTGTATGACTGTAATTTTATTGCTTGTATCCTTATGAGTTATATTGATATTGTTTCCTGATTGCTTATTTGTTCCCTATGACTATCATTAAGTGTTGTACCTTATGATTCTTGATGAATGTATCTTTTCTTTTATGTACACCAAGAATATATGCACCAAAGACAAATTCCTTGTGTGTCCAATCACACATGGCCAATAAAGAATTCTATTCTATTCTATTCTATTCTATTCTATTCTATTCTATTCCATTCCATTCCATTCCATTCCATTCCATATTCCATTCCATTCCATTCCATATTCTATTCCATTCCATTCCATTCCATTCCATTCCATTCCATTCCCATTCCATATTCTATTCCATTCCATTCCATTCCATTCCATTCCATTCCATTCCATTCCATTCCATATTCTATTCCATTCCATTCCATTCCATTCCATTCTATTCCATTCCATTCCATTCCACTCCATTCCATTCCATATTCTATTCCATTCCATTCCATTCCATTCCATTCCATTCTATTCTATTCCATTCCATTCCATTCCATTCCATTCCACTCCATTCCATATTCTATTCTATTCCATTCCATTCCATTCCATTCCATTCCATTCCATTCCATTCCATTCCATTCCATTCCATATTCTATTCCATTCCATTCCATTCCATTCCATTCCATTCCATTCCATTCCATTCCATTCTATTCTATTCCATTCCATTCCATTCCATTCCATTCCACTCCATTCCATATTCTATTCCATTCCATTCCATTCCATTCCATTCCATTCCATTCTATTCTATTCCATTCTAATGTATACCTTCCTCCTCGTCGGAGTCTTCCAGGTCAGCCAGGGTTGGCGCACTGGGCAAAGAGTACACCGGTGAAACGCTGAGACGGTTCAGCTTGGAGATGCTGTTAATCGTCATGCAGCCCAGGGAAACCGGGTTATCTTAAAGAGAAAAGAACCTGGTTTGTGCAATAGGCAACACCCAAACCTTAAATCCCAACATTGTTAGAGACCCCACACGCCCACTCCACGGTCTGCATTTCCTGCGTCGGATGAGGAGAGCACATCTTTCTCCTTCTGTCCTGGCCACTTTTTACAGAGGCATCACCGAGAGCATTTTAACAAACCGCATCCCTGTTTGGTTTGGTGACTGCGGCGCCTCAGATAGAAAGTCCCTACAGAGAGTGGTGAGGACAGCGGAGAAGATTATAGGAAACTCACTTCCCATTATTCAGGATATCGCTTACAAGTGCTATGTGCTTAGAGCTCGAAGCCTTGTTAGAGACCCCACATGCCCACTCCATGGTCTGTTTCTGTTGCTCCCCTCTGGGAGAGGGTTTCGAAGTATCTCTAGCAGGATTACCTGATTCTGTAACAGTTTTGTTCCCTAGGCCATCCGTCTGGTAAACTTGCAAGATTTGTTTTTCTCGCCATGTACATCCAAACTAGACTGTGTTACTTCTGAGTGTCATAGAATATAGGTGGGTACAGGCATAATTTTGTATTTATTTATTCATTTTGGAGGTGGTGACCCTTTTGAGAGCTGAATGCAACAACAGTTCATTTTAATGTACGCTGATTCGTGTACATCCAAAGCGACCATAAAGTTATTCTAAGTTCTAAAGTGTTGTGGTCCACCAGCAGCCTGCGGAGCCAGCAGCGGAGTTGGACAGAGGAGGCTGACATGGGCCAGTCCTGGAGTCTGGGGAAGGCCCGGACGAGGGCTCTGCATCGGAGGCAGAGATGGTTCCATGTGAGAATCAGGTGACCATAGTACATGTATAGACCAGTCTAGCTGGTTGGACACGTGTACGGAACTTAGCACCGAAATAATCTGACTATGAAAAAGCGGGTTCAGCTAGATGACCATTGGAGGGACCCTATTTAGATTGGAGGCTGTGTTTGCTGCAAGGCATAGACATCTCCTTGTAGAACATTCCTGACAACTGAGGTAGATCTCTGGTAATGGGGCCTCTCGGTTGGCAGGTGATGGGATGCTGGGAACGAAGCCAAATATGATAACATAGCCAGAGTTAAGTTTTGTTTTTACCTTAAGAATTGCTTTCCTAGAATTCACGTGATTTACTGTAAATTGTAGAATGTGAAGCCTATATGGATGCTTTTCTTTTTTCATGTATGTAATATGAGATATGTAGCCATAACGCCTTCTGATGATGCTGTATTTTGATAACTAATAAAAGAGATGGTAGGCTTTTGTTCTCTGCTCTCTCATCCCGAGAAACACCTGTCCTTGTGCGTTCTCTAATCTGGACTACTCATGAGGAGCCAGCCAACAGTTCCAGGGCCATCGGGGCGTGATGTGCGGACTCCGGAGCCTCCAGAGGCGGACAGCAGAGAGGCAGAGGAACAGGAGGAGCCTGTTCCTAGTGCGCGCATGCGCAGAGCTGCCAGAAGGCAAGAGCAGCTAAAGCAAAAGGGACGACTCGGGAGTAAGGCCAGGAGATGATTGGCCCCTTCCATAAGGCTTAAAAGAGCAGCAAAGGCACTTGGGCTCTTTGTAGGAAAGCAACGTTGCTAAATCTGTTTCCAGTCGGCGTCTCTTGTTTCTGAACTTCACGGGGCTTTGCCAAGAAAGGTGTCAAAGAAGATAAAGGCTTGTGATAAGCCCAAAGGACTTTTTCTGAAGGACTTGTTTTGGAATTAATTTGGACTAAGCTGAGAATGAAGTAATTCTCAGCTGTTATAATAAAATAGGTTTGTTTGGGACTAATCGTGTCTTGTAATGACTAAGTGAGTCTGGGTCACAACACCCCGGGGTGATTTCGCTGCTGAATGAATTGCAATTTTCTCACAAATAAAAAGGAAGAGAGCATGAAATTTATCCCAAAGAAACAGAACAATTCATCTTAGGACCAGTTGCTTAGTAAATCAGGATGGGCCCTCCCACAAAAGGCACAGGAAGTCCTCAAGTTACAACAGTTCATTTAGTGACCGTTCGAAGTTAATGACGTTCGTCCATCGTGTTCGAAGAGGACCTTGACATCTAACGGTTTGTGGGCTGCCCAGGGTGTGTCCGCAGGTGCCTGGTAAGGCCTATATGGGCATGGAATGTTGTGCTACATGTCGGGCAGGCATGTGTAGGCACCACTGTTGCAGCATTCGAAGTTACGACACTGAAAAAAACGACTGAGGACCGTTTTACACACTTATGACGGTTGCAGCCTCCCCAGGATCACGTGATTTATATTCAGACGCTTGACAACTGACTCACATTTATGACGGTTTCAGCGTCCCGGGGGGTGGGGGGGGTCGTGTCACGTGATCCCCTTTTGTGACCTTCTGACAAGCCAAGTCCATGGGGCAGCCAGATTCGCTTAACGACCGAGTGACTAATTTAACAACTGCAGGGATTCGGTTAACAAATGTGGCAAGGAAAGTCGTAAAACAGAGCAAAATTCACATCGCAAATGTCTCACTTTGCAACGTAGATTTTGGGCTCAATTGTGGTCGTAAGTCAAGGACTACTTGTACTTATGACCCAGTTCTGAAGTTATAAGGGGTGAACCATGACATGAACATTATTTGGGGTGCTCGGCATCCTGTCTGCATTTGTGGTTGTTTGTGGTGTCCCATGAACACAATTTATGAAAGTTTTGTCCAAAAAACAGCATTTACTTCGGGTTCTCTGCAAAAATACTCCATAGCGAACAATGGGTTCGCTTAACAGTCAACCATGTGTCCGACCTTGTTTTGCGGCAGTCATTAAGTGCATCACCATAGTCTTTAGGAAGTTGCTAATGGAAAACTCCATGGCTAAGCAGCACCGTTGTTAAGTGAGCTCTGCCCCATTTTACGACCTTTCTTGACACAGTCGTTAAGTGAATCACTGCAGGTTTGTCAAGTTAGTAACACAGTTGTTAAGTGAATCTGGCCTCCTGATGGACTTGGCTTGTCGGAAGGTCATAAAAAGGGGATCCCCGCAACCGTCATAAATGTGAACCATTTGGCAAGCATCCAAATTCTGATTACATGACCACACAATGGTCCTAAGTGTGAAAAACGTCCCTAAGTCCCTTTTTTCAGTGTTGTTGTAATTTCAAACGGTCACTCAGCGGGATAGATGTAAGTCGAGGACTACCTGTAATCGGGTCTGGCACAATATGACTCGCTTGTCTCCAACCTTCGTTTTGTGGCGAAGGTTGTTGAGAGTGTGGTGGCACGACAACTGCCCAGGCACCTGGATGAAGCTATCTATCTGGACCCGTGCCAGTCGGGCTTCAGGCAGGGGTACAGCACAGAAACGGCATTGGTCGCGTTGGTGGATGATCTCTGGAGGGCTCGGGACAGGGGTTGCTCCTCTGTCCTAGTCCTATTAGACCTCTCGGCGGCTTTTGATACCATCGACCATGGTATCATGCTGCAGCGGTTGAGGGGGTTAGGAATAGGGGGCACTGTTCTGCGGTGGTTCTCCTCCTTCCTCTCCGGCTGCTCGCAGTTCGTGTTGGCAGGGGGGCAGAGGTTGACCTCGAGGCATCTCGCATGGGGAGTGCTGCAAGGGTCGGTCCTCTTGCCTCTTCTGTTCAACATTTATGTGAAGCCGCTGGGTGAGATCATCCGTGGTTTTGGGGTGAAGTGTCATCTGTACGCTGATGATACTCAGCTGTACATCTCCACCCCGGACCACCCCAACGATGCCCTTGATGTGATGTCTCGCTGCCTGGAGGCCGTGCGGGCCTGGATGGGGAGGAACAGGCTCAGACTCAACCCGTCCAAGACCGAGTGGCTGTGGTTGCCGGCGTCCCGATATAGTCAGCAGGTGCCATCACTGACTATTGGGGGTGAATCTTTGCCCCCCACAGAGAGGGCTCGCAATCTGGGTGTCCTCCTGGACGCACGGCTGTCTTTAGAAGAGCATATGACGGCCGTGGCCAGGGGGGCCTTTTATCAGGTTCGCCTGATTCGCCAGTTGCAGCCCTTTCTGGACCGGGACGCCTTGCGCACGGTCACTCATGCCCTTGTCACCTCCTGGCTGGACTATTGTAATGCTCGCTACATGGGGCTCCCCTTGAAGAGCACTCGGAGGCTCCAACTGGTCCAGAATGCGGCCGCGTGGGTGGTCATGGGTGCAACTCGTTGTGCCCGCGTGACACCCCTCCTGCGCGAGCTGCACTGGCTCCCGGTGGTCTTCCGAGTGCGATTCAAGGTGTTGGTTACCACCTTTAAAGCGCTCCATGGCATAGGACCCGGGTACCTCCGAGACCGTCTTCTGCCACCAATAGCCTCCCACCGACCAGTTCGTTCCCACAGGGAGGGTCTCCTCAGGGTGCCATCGGCCAAGTTATGCCGGCTGACGACACCCAGGGGGAGGACCTTCTTTGTGGGAGCCCCTGCCCTTTGGAACAAGCTGCCCCCAGAAATACGTAAGATCTCCGACCTCCGGGTGTTTCGCTGCGCTCTGAAGACCCTGTTGTTCCGCCAGGCCGGGCTATTAACATAACGTTTTAAATTGGGGTATTTTAAATTTCTGGGATTTTAATTGGAGCCTAATTATTTAATGATTTTAAATTTTAACTGTTGTTTTGTTTCTGTGTTTTTAAATAGGCTGTACACCGCCCTGAGTCCTTCGGGAGAAGGGCGGTATAGAAATAAAATTATTATTATTATTAAAGAGTTTTGTCGTGTGGCTTATTAACTCCGGGCCGTCTGTGGGGGTGCGTGTGGGGTACGGGGACAGAATAAAGGGGACCGGAGACCCTTACCATCAAACTTGACATTCCACGTCATTCGGAAACCGTCTGTCATGAGGTAGAAGTTCTTCAGATCTTCGGGTAGGACGCAGGCGTTTTTCTGCAAGCGAAGACGAGGGGGGAGGGGGGGACACGACAAAAACAGAAAGCTGTTAGGATTGAAGAAGTGGGATGTGTTGCATCCTGTGGCCTACACACCGGAAGAAAGGCAGGTATAGACTACCCTGGAGAAGGTGACTCTGGAGAACACTTACTAGCAGTAACAGTGAGAGGGATCTTGGAGTCTTAGTGGACAACCAGCTAAATAGGAGTTAACAGTGTGCGGCGGCAGCCAAAAAAGCCAATGCAATCCTAAATTGCATTAACAGAGGGATACAATCAAGATCAAGGGAGGTACTAATACCACTCTATAAAGCTCTAGTAAGACCACACCTAGATTTGGTCACCATACTATAAAAAAGAGACTTTAGAAAAAGTGCAGAGAAGAGCAACCAGATGATGATGAGGGGACTGGAGGCTAAAACATACGATGAGGTTGGTGGCGCAGCAGACTAAAGCGCTGTTAAGTAACACCAGCTGCCTGCAAACAACCCTGCTGAAGATTCTTAACCGATAGAACCAAATTGGCTTAATCATCTTATATTCACATTTTATATGTATGTTATTTTAACTGTTCACCGCCCTGAGTCCTTCGGGAGAAGGGCGGTTTAAAAATTGAATGAATGAATGAATGAATGAATGAATGAATGAATGAATAAATAAATAAATTACTGCGAGTTCAATTCTCACCAGGCTCAAGGTTGACTCAGCCTTCCATCCTTTCGAGGTAGGTAAAATGAGGACCGGGATTGTGGGGGCAATAAGCTGACTTTGTATAAAAAAGAACACCGCTTGGGGGGGGGGGGGTGAAAGCCCTGCTAAGCAGGTATATACAAAAGTATGAAGGCTATTGCTTAACATATTGTAAGCCGCCCTGAGTGTCCAGAGAAGGGCGGCATATAAATCGAACCAATAAATAAATGAATAAACTGGACATGGTTGATCTAGTGAAGAGAAGGACCAGGGAAGACAGGATAGCCGTCTTCCAATATTTGAGGGGCTGCCACAGAGAGGAGGGGGACAACCTATTATCCTAGGCACCCGAAAGCCAGACAAGGAATAATG
Organism: Pantherophis guttatus; assembly: GCF_029531705.1. The sequence goes on from NW_026844109.1 coordinate 3,200,142, forward strand.
GATGGAAGCTAATCAAGGAGAGAAGCAACTTGGAATTGAGAAATTTCTTGACAGGGTGAACAATTAAACAGTGGAACGACTTGCCTTCAGAAGTTGTGGGGGCTCCATCACTGGAGGTTTTTAAGAAGAGACTGGACAGCCATTTGTCTGAAATGGTACAGGATCTCCTGCTTGAGCAGGGGGTTGGACTAGAAGACCTCCAAGGTCCCTTCCAGCTCTATTCTGATTCTGACATGACAGCAGTCTTCCAATAGTGAAGAGTCTGCCATAAAGAAGAGGGGGTCAGCCTATTCTCTAAAGCAGAAGACAAGAAGCAATGGATCAAAGCCAAGCAAGGAGAGAAGCAACCTAGAACGAAGGAGAGATTTCCAGACATTGAGAACAATTCACCGGTGGAACGACTTGCCACCAGAAGTTGTGAGTGCTCCCTCACTAGAGGTTTCTAAGAAGAGCCATTTGTCCAAAAAGATTTAATTTTAATTTGTTTAATTTTTTAAAAAAATTTTATATGCCGCCCTTCTCCGGAGACTCAGGGCGGCTTACAATGCGCTAAGCAATAGCCTTCATCCTTTTGTATATTTATATAAAGTCAGCTTATTGCCCCCACAAACTGGGTCCTCATTTAACCTACCTTAAAAAGGATGGAAGGCTGAGTCAACCTTGAGCCTGGTGAGAATTGAACTCACAGTAATTGCCGGCAGCTGGATGTTAAATGCTGCCTTAGTAGGAGGCATTAGCCTCCTAAGCCACTCAGGAGCCTTTTTAAAGGCTAGAAGATCTCCAAGATCCCTTCCAACTCTGTTATTCCAGGTTTTTTTTTTTTTTTTAATTTGATTTATATGCCGCCCTTCTCCGGAGACTCAGGGCGGCTTACAAGGCGCTAAGCAATAGCCTTCATCCTTTTGTATATTTATACAAAGTCAGCTTATTGCCCCCACAACTGGGTCCTCAATTTACCTACCTTAGAAAGGATGGAAGGCTGAGTCAACCTTGAGCCTGGGGAGATTTGAACCTGCAGTAATTGCAGGCAGCTGGTGTTAATAACCAGCTTAATAACAGGGTGCCTTAGACCACTGTACTACCAAGGCAGTTGGTTTGGCCCCGACATTCTTCAAAGTTTCATCCTGAAATAGCCAATGGTTGCGTTTCCCGTAGCTATATTTTCTCTCCGCTGACCCTCCGGCATTCTTAAATACCGGAGTGAATGCTGACTCCTTGGAACCGGTGGGCCCCTTAGCTTAGCGGGCCGTCCAGCTATCTTTGATCAGTTCTCAGCTGTCTGGACAGCTGCCCGCTGTCCGTTCTCAGCTGGATTCTCCTGGCCATCTAAATGATTTGCCCCTCCAATTCTGCCTTTGGAAAACTACGGGCCGCAGAGGTGGTGGTTGTAAAAACTCAAGAGGAAAAAGATTGGCCTGAGTTACAGTCTTCTGGAGAGAGAGAGAGAGTAAGAAAAATAATAATAATAATAATAATTTTATTTCTATACCGCCCTTCTCCTGAAGGACTCAGGGCGGTGTACAGCCAATTTAAAAACACAAGACACAACAATAATTAAAAATTAAAATAATTAAATAGATTTGGCCGATTTAAAACCCCAAAAATTAAAAATAAGGTAAGAAGGTTCAGCTTTTTCCCAGTTTCGGTTAAATGAAATTCCTAGCAGACAGGAAGCAGCAGGTGAAGCTAAGCAGAATCGCATCAGATACCTGTACAATTAGCACAGGGGCCCCTCAAGGCTGTGTGCTCTCCCCACTTCTCTTCCCTCTGTATACCAATAACTGCATCTCTAATGATCCATCTGTTGAACTACTGAAGTTCGCAGATGACACAACAGTCATCGGTCTCATTCGAGACAACGATGAATCCGCATACAGACGGGAGGTTGAACAACTAGCCTCGTGGTGCGACCGGAACAATCTGGAACTGAACACACTCAGAAATGGTGGTGGACTTTAGGAGAAACCCTCCCATACTACCACCTCTCACGATACTAGACCACACAGTATCAACAGTAGAGACCTTCAAATGTCTAGGTTCTACCATATCACAAGATCTAAAATGGACAGCAAACATCAAAAACGTCATCAAAAAAGCACAACAAAGAATGTTCTTTCTGCGCCAACTCAGGAAGCTCAAACTGCCCAAGGAGCTGCTGATCCAATTCAACAGAGGAATTATGGAGTCTGTCATCTGCACCTCCATAACTGTCTGGTTTGGCTCTGCAACCCAACAAGACGGACACAGACTTCAGAGGATAATTAGAACTGCAGAAAAAAACATGGCTACCAACCTGCCTTCCATGGGGGACCTGAATACTGCACGAGTCAAAAAGAGGGCTGGGAAAATATTTACAGACCCCCTCACATCCTGGACATAAATTGGTTCAACTCCTACCCTCAAAACGATGCTATAGAGCACTGCACACCAGAACAACTAGACACAAGGACAGGTTTTTCCCCAACGCCATCACTCTGCTAAACAAATAACTCCCTCAACACTGTCAAACTATTCACTAAGTCTGCACTATTATTAATTTTCTCATCGTTCCCATCACCCATCTCCTCCCACTTATGACTGTATGACTGTAACCTTGTTGCTGGTATCCTTAAGATTTATATTGACTGTTTCCTAATATGATTTGATTGCTTATTTGTTCCCTATGACTATCATTAAGTGTTGTACCTTACTATTCTTGACGAACGTATCTTGTCTTTTATGTACACCGAGAGCGTATGCACCAAAACAAATTCCTTGGATGTCCAATCAAACTTGGCCAATAAAGAGTTCTGTTCTGTTCTGTTCTGTTCTGTTCTGTTCTGTTCTGTTCTGTCTGTTCTGTTCTGTTCTGTTCTGTTCTGTTCTGTTCTGTTCTGTTCTGTCCTGTCCTGTCCTGTCCTGGTTCTGTTCTGTTCTGTTCTGTTCTGTTCTGTTCTGTTCTGTTCTGTCCTGTCCTGTCCTGTCCTGTCCTGTCCTGTCCTGTCCTATCCTATCCTATCCTATCCTATCCTATCCTATCCTATCCTATCCTATCCTATCCTATCCTATCCTATCCTATCCTATCATTTTGGATTCGCAAATTTCCTGCCGTTTTCTTTTTGAACGTGTTCATTTGTTCGTACACAGTGGGCATTTTTAAAATTAGCAATTTAATCCTGAACCAGGAGCTTCCTCCACACCTTTTTAAGTCTCTTCCTCTCCTCTCACCTGTTGAATTGACTGGAGGCAGCTGGTGGAGGGGAAACGAAGGGAAACTCTGACCTCTAGTGGCAAAAAGTGGGAAGGTAAGAAGTGATGCTTTTTAGAGGCGTTTTGACTCCTGGTGCAATTTATTTACCTGAATCCCGAATTTATTATTTTGAAATATTAATTCAAGGGGGTGAAGATATCCAACACACCTTCCTGCTCCTATTTTCTGCATAACAACAACTCAGTGAGGTGGGTTGGACTGTCCAGGGACGGGCTGAAGATCACCCAGCCAGATTTCCTGGCTAAAAGGGACTAGAACTCACTATCTCCTGGTGATCGGCTCAAAGTCACGCAGCTGGCATTCATACCTAAGGCAGGACTAGAACTCACCATCTCCTGGCGATTGGCCCAAAGTCACCCTGCGGCTTTCACACTTAAGGTGGGACTAGAACCTCACCATCTCCTGGCGATTGGCCCAAAGTCACCCTGCTGGCTTTCATGCCTAAGGCGGAACTAGAACTCCCTGTCTCCTAGTGATTGGCCAAAAGTCCCCCTAGCAAACTTTCATGCCTAAAGCGGAACTATAACTCATTGTCTCCTGATAATTGGCACAGTCACTCAGCTGTTTTTCAAGCCTATGGCATGACTAGAACTCATCTTCTCCTGGTGATTGGCCCAAAGTCACCCAGCTGGCTTTCACACCTAAGGCGGGACTAGAACTCACCGTCTCCTGGTGATTGGCTGAAAGTCCCCCTAGCAAACTTTCATGCCTAAAGCGGACTAGAACTCCTGTCTCCTAGTGATTGGCTGAAAGTCCCCCCTAGCAAACTTTCATGCCTAAAGCGGAACTAGAACTCCCTGTCTCCTGGTAATTGGCCCAGTCACCCAGCTGTCTTTCATGACTAAGGCAGGACTAGAACTCACCATCTCCTGGCGATTGGCCCAAAGTCACCCTGCCGGCTTTCATGCCTAAGGCGGAACTATAACTCACCGTCTCCTGGTAATTGGCCCAGTCACCCAGCTGTCTTTCAAGCCTATGGCATGACTAGAACTCACCATCTCCTGGTGATTGGCCCAAAGTCACCCAGCTGGCTTTCACACCTAAGGCGGGACTAGAACTCACTATCTCCTGGTGATTGGCTCAATGTCACCCAGCCGGCTTTCATGCCTACGCCCGGACTAGAACTCCCCATGTCCTTGTTTTTAGCTTGGTGCTTTAACTACTACTCCACACTGACTCCCATTTGTGCAAGAGAGCAGATTAAATGCAAACGGAGGCCGCAGTACCTGTTCCCAGGAGACAATTGCGTGTCGCTCGGCCGGTTCTTTTTCTACAAACATCACTTCTGTAACTCCTGGAGAGGTTTCTACGACGACAGACAACACAAAAAACCTCAGACGTTGAGTTGTCAAAGAACAATGGGAAACGTAAGAAGGAGAAGTGGAAAAAAAAAAAAACAGGGAAAATTTTCACACATTTTGTAAAAAAAAAGAATAAACCTTAATTTCTCTTTTCACTCTTGCAAAATACATTATGGCAAGAAAAAAAAGTGATTTTTTAAAAATGTTACTGAAGTATCTATGCATTTTACAGGAATTCAGTTTGCCATTTTTTTCCAGATAATTTTCAGATAATAGAAGATACTTTTTTCAGCCCAAATCATCACATAGGGCGATTGTTGCAGGGAATTTTTACAACAACCACCCTGCGATGTAGGCCAGGTTAAGCGAAAACTACGAGTTCAAAGATCCCCCATGGAGGGCAGAGATTGGATTGGAATATCAGCCACTCACCCCAATCCAGGGCTTTAATCGCTACATCACAGTGGCCGTATCTTATAGTTCGCAGAGGCAGGTATGGGGATAATGGGAGATGTAGTCCAAACACAGAGAGCATCGGGATAGGGAAGGTTGATAGAAATTATTAGAAAGTCCACATCCTGATGACAGGTAGTCCTTGACATAAGACTGCAATTGCGAACCTAATTTCCGTTGCTAAACAAGGGGGATGTTAAGTCTTTCCTCATTTTATGACCGTTTTTGCCATGGTTGTTAAGCGAATCAAATGGTCGTTTAGCAAATCTAGCTTCCTTCATTGACTTTGCTTATCGGAAGCCAGTTGGGAAAGTCACAAAAGGCGATCATGGGATCGCGGGAGGCTGCAACCGTCCTAAATACATGCCTGGATTTTAATCTCTGATACAGTGACGGTCATAAGTGCGAGGACCAAGTTGTTAAGTCATTTTTTTTTTTCAGTGACACCGTGACTTCGAAGAGTCGCTACACGAATGGCTCCAATAAAGGAGAATATTTGTAGCTCCGGGCTGAAATAAAGGGAAGAGGTAGTCCTCAAACATATGACCAAAATTTATGTTGCTAAGTAAGAAATTTGTTAAGTGAGTCCCCCCCCCCATTTTACAACTTTTCTTGCCACCGTTGTTAAGTGAATCCCTGCAGTTAAGTTAGTAATCCGGTTGTTAAGCGAGTCTGGCTTCCCCATGGCCTTTGCTCGGCAGAAGGTCGCAAAAAGAGAATCAACACAGACCCACCCCCCCCCGGAGGCCACAACCGTCATAAAAGGTGAGTCAGTGGTCAAGCATCTGAATGTAAATCACGCAACACGGGAAGGCTGCAATGGACATAACTGCGAACAATGGTCTTATGAGCCACTTTTTTTCAGTGATAAAAAAAGTAAAACAAAAAAATAACAATAAAATGATACAAATGAAGTAAAAACTAAGAATATATCAGATAAAAATCAAATAAAAACTAAACATAAAATGGTAAAAATAATGAATCAAAACAAGGCAAAAAAGTAACACAAAAAGTAAAACTAAAACAATAAAAATAAAGTAAAAACTAAAAATATATCAGATAAAAATCAAATAAAAACTAAACATAAAATGGTAAAAATAATGAATAAAAACAAGGCAAAAAAGTAAAATAAAAAATAAAAAGATAAAAATAAAGTAAAAACTAAAAAAATATCAGATAAAAATCAAATAAAAACTAAACATGAAATAAAACGATAAAAATAATGAATAAAAACAAGGCAAAAAAGCAAAATAAAAAATAAAAAGATAAAAATAGAGTAAAAACTAAAAATATATCAGATAAAAATCAAATAAAAAACTAAACATGAAATAAAACGATAAAAATGATGAATAAAAACAAGGCAAAAAAGTAAAATAAAAAATAAAAAGATTAAAAATAAAGTAAAAACTAAAAATATATCAGATAAAAATCAAATAAAAACTAAACATGAAATAAAACGATAAAAATAATGAATAAAAACAAGGCAAAAAAGTAAAATAAAAAATCAAAAGATAAAAATAAAGTAAAAACTAAAAATATATCAGATAAAAATCAAATAAAAACTAAACATGAAATAAAACGATAAAAATAATGAATAAAAACAAGGCAAAAAGTAAAATAAAAAATCAAAAGATAAAAATAAAGTAAAAACTAAAAATATATCAGATAAAAATCAAATAAAAAACTAAACATGAAATAAAACGATAAAAATAATGAATAAAAACAAGGCAAAAAAGCAAAATAAAAAATAAAAAGATAAAAATAGAGTAAAAACTAAAAATATATCAGATAAAAATCAAATAAAAACTAAACATGAAATAAAACGATAAAAATGATGAATAAAAACAAGGCAAAAAAGTAAAATAAAAAATAAAAAGATTAAAAATAAAGTAAAAACTAAAAATATATCAGATAAAAATCAAATAAAAACTAAACATGAAATAAAACGATAAAAATAATGAATAAAAACAAGGCAAAAAAGTAAAATAAAAAATCAAAAGATAAAAATAAAGTAAAAACTAAAAATATATCAGATAAAAATCAAATAAAAACTAAACATGAAATAAAACGATAAAAATAATGAATAAAAACAAGGCAAAAAAGTAAAATAAAAAATCAAAAGATAAAAATAAAGTAAAAACTAAAAATATATCAGATAAAAATCAAATAAAAACTAAACATGAAATAAAACGATAAAAATAATGAATAAAAACAAGGCAAAAAAGTAAAATAAAAAATAAAAAGATTAAAAATAAAGTAAAAACTAAAAATATATCAGATAAAAATCAAATAAAAACTAAACATGAAATAAAACGATAAAAATAATGAATAAAAACAAGGCAAAAAAGCAAAATAAAAAATAAAAAGATAAAAATAGAGTAAAAACTAAAAATATATCAGATAAAAATCAAATAAAAACTAAACATGAAATAAAAGGATAAAAATGATGAATAAAAACAAGGCAAAAAAGTAAAATAAAAAATAAAAAGATAAAAATAGAGTAAAACTAAAAATATATCAGATAAAAATCAAATAAAAACTAAACATGAAATAAAACGATAAAAATGATGAATAAAAACAAGGCAAAAAAGTAAAATAAAAAAAATAAAAAGATAAAAATAAAGTAAAAACTAAAAATATATCAGATAAAAATCAAATGAAAACTAAACATAATTTGCCTTGCTTTTATTCATTATTTTTATCGTTATGAGATAAAAATAAACCCCCCAAAATAAAAATTAAATTTTAAAAAAATTAAAATTAAATTTAAAGAAACGGTGTACAAAGAATCAAGGTCCCCATTAGGACATCCCAGCTGGAATCTTCAGACCAGGAATCCAAAATCAAATTATTTTTTTCCCCCTTTGCTTTGCATTCTCAACCTTGACTGGTAAGGATGGACGGGAGACCACCAGGAGATGCCCAGCAGTAGGCAAACCCCCCCAAAATAGGAAAATACAGGTCCAAGCATCGTGAGGAGCAGTTTGGGCCAAAGCTGGGAGAATCTGAAGCCCCGCAATCGCCTCCCTGGGAAAAGCGAGTCCTCTGTTCTTGCTGCCCGCGGAACTCCCTGCCACTTGATACTGGCAGAACCGGCCGGGACCGTCTCCCTGGCAACGCGAAGGGGCGGGACCCGGCTGCCACTCACCCAGGAGGCGGGTCACCCCGAGGGTGAGCTTCTCCAGGTAGGGCTTCATCCCTTGCAGACCCCGGTCCTCCATCTCCCCAGCCGCAAAACCGCCCCCCGGACGAAAGTCTTTTGTCCCCTCTCGCCACCCTTACCCCCTCACTTTTCCTCTCTCCCCCCTCCACCGCATCGCATCACATCCGACCCCGTTCGTTGACTCGCGACGCTTGACGGGAGCCGTAGTCCCACTCGGGTACCGATTCCTGGGAGAGAAGGAAAGTTTAAAAAATTAAAACCACACCTCCCACAAAGCCCCGCGGTGGGTTGTTTTTTTTTTTCCTTGCGGGAGGACAACCATTGGCTGCTGGCGAGACTCCGCGTTGCCGGGGCCGTATCTGGGCAAAGCTTGTGCCGGCTAGCCAATGAGGAGCGAGGATGGGCGTGGGGGGCGGGGTGGGGCGGAGGGACGCTGGGAGTGGCGGTTGTTTCAAGATGGCGGATGTGGCCGCGGGGCTGAAGCCGGAAGGAGCCGCTTACTGGAGCCGGGACCGTATCCTTTATTCGGGGGAGGGGGCGGCGGCTGGTCGTGGGGGAGGCGGTTGACGGAAGGGAGCTTGGCGGGCTTGTCCTGAGGGGAGGCCGTGGCTTGGCAGCGGTGACGCCGAGAACCGTGACTGGGTAGCCTCTGAACATGTACAGAGTGCTACCTCGGGTTCCCCCCCCCTTCTTCAGTAGGAGTTTTTCCCGCCTGCAGAGTTGTGGCCTTGAAAGATAAAAGCAAGTCTTCCTCAGCCTGGTTGTCTTTTGGACTACCACACCCATCCTCCGCAGGCTGCGGTGCTGATCCACCCCAACGGTCGTCCCAGCAGTGAAGGGACTTCAGGTCCCATCCTCCTCAGCCAGCTGCGTGGCAGGAGGGGAGGCGCAACCCCAGTGCCTTTTCAATGGGTTGTAAAGGAATGGGTTTTGGAGTGGGCGGAATTCGGGGTCTTGATAGAGAGGATGGGCTTTGTAGTCCACGATGAAGCATGACCTCTTAGTGCTGCCGAAGGGCTTGAATTAGGATTGGGGGGGGTGGGAAATTGCTGGATGGAATGGCTTTGAAGACCCCTATTTATTATTTGCTACATTTTATAGGTCGTCCTCGACTTGCGGCCACAATGGAGCTCCCAAATTTCTGTCGCTAAGTGAGACAGTTTAGTGAATTTTGCCCTGCTTTACGACCTTTCTTGCCACTGTTCGTTAAGTGAATCGCAGTTGTTCGGTTAGTCCAGACAGTTGTTAAGTGAATCTGGTTTTCCCCGTTGATTTGGCTTGTCGGAAGGTCGCAAAAGGGGATCGCGTGACCCCCGAGACGCTGCGACCGTCATAAATATGAGTCAGTTGCCAAGCGTCTGAATTTGAATCATGTGACCATTGGGATGCTGGAAGGGTCGTAAGTGTGGAAAAACGGTCATAAATCACTTTTTTCCCGTGCTGTTGTAACTTCGAACGGTCACTAAATGAACTGTTGTAAGTGGAGGACTCTCTGGATGCCGCCTATCTCATTAACCAAAGTCATTGCGGCATAAAACTTACATAATGAATTTGGGGAGGGGGCAAGCAGGTGGATCCTTCCAGTGGGAATATGCCCCAAGAGATCCCATTGCAGGCCAACGTTCATCCCCCAAAAGCAACATGTCGTTTTGTGTTTGAATGAAACTAACAATAACTAAGCTGACAATGATGGGTTGTTGTTTCCCACTTACAAACTACGCCCTTGAACTTGGTTAAAGAGGGATCTAAAGTTTATTTAATGCACCAAACTATATAGTAAACTGAAGAGCAAGCTCAGCTCCTCAAGTTAAACGTAAACCACTCTCGGGATGGGTGAGTACATAAATGCTTTATGTACATGAAGTATATGTACATAAAATACATATGAAGTATGTATTGTATTAAAAAGTATAAACTACTTAAAATATGTACATAAAGAAATACATGAGAGCTGTCTCTATAAATACAGGTAGTCCTCAACTTACGACCACAATTGAGCCCAACATTTCTGTTACTAAGTGAGATGTTTGTTAAGTGAGTTTTGCCCCTATTTTACGACCTTTCTTGCCTTGGTTGTTAAGTGAATCACAAGTTGATAAGTTAGTAACCCAGTTGTTATTCGGATGCTGATTACAGGCAGTCCTCGACTTACAACTGCAATTGAGCCCGAAATTTCTGTTATTAAGTGAGACGTTTGTTGTGAATTTTGTCTATTTTATGACCTTTCTTGCCTCGGTTGATAAGTGAATCACTGGAGTTGCTAAATCAGTAATCCAGTTGTTAAGTGAATGTGGCTTCCCTATTGACTTTGCTTGTACGAAGGTTGCAAAAGTTTATCCCATGACCTTGGGACCCTGCGACCGTCATAAATATGAGTCATTTGTCAAGTGTCTGAATTTGGATCACATGATCATGGGGGTGCTGGAAAAGTTGTAACTCAATTGCAGTCGTAAGTCGAGGACTACCTGAATGTGATAACTGGAGGTGAACATTATATAAATTCATTAGCTAAAATGGATGTGTTCCCATCTCCCTGACTTGAAGCGTTTTGGAAATCTGTATTTTTGAGGGAGAATTCCCCCACTGTGAAATCACAGTGGGGGACTTAAAATTAAATTTTATTAAATTTATTTAATCAAATTAATTTATTAAATAAATGAATAGAATTTTTTATTGGCCAAGTGTGATTGGACACACAAGGAATTTGTCTTGGTGCATACGCTCTCAGTGTACATAAAAGAAAAGATACGTTCATCAAGAATCATAAGGTACAACACTTAATGATAGTCATAGGAAAACAGTCAATATAAATTGTAAGGATACAAGCAACAAAGTTACAGTCATACAATCATAAGTGGGAGGAGATGAGAAGATTAATAGTAATGCAGACTTAGTAAACAAATTAGTTTGACAGCGTTAAGGGAATTATTTGTTTAGCAGAGTGATGGCGTTGGGGAAAAAACTGTCCTTGTGTCTAGTTGTTCTGGTGTGCAGTGCCCTATAGCGTCGTTTTGAGGGTAGGAGTTGAAACAGTTTATGTCCAGGATGCGAGGGGTCTGTAGATATTTTCACAGCCCTCTTTTTGACTCGTGTAGTAGACAGGTCCTCAATGGAAGGCAGGTTGGTAGCCATTGTTTTCTCTGCAGTTCTAATCATCCTCTGAAGTCTGTGTCCGTCTTGTTGGGTTGCAGAGACAAACCAGAGAGTTATTAGAGGTGCAGATGACAGACTCCATAATTCCTCTGTTGAATTGGATCAGCAGCTCCTTGGGCAGTTTGAGCTTCCTGAGTTGGCGCAGAAAGAACATTCTTTGTTGTGCTTTTTTGATGATGTTTTTGATGTTTGCTGTCCATTTTAGGTCTTGTGATATGGTAGAACTTAGAAATTTGAAGGTCTCTATTGTTAATACTGTGTTGTCTAGTATTGTGAGAGATGGAAGTATGGGACGGTTTCTCCTAAAGTCCACCACCATTTCTATAGATGTCTTCCCTTCTCCCACAATCCCTGGCTTGAAAAGTTTCACAAGTCTGTATTTTCAATGGGGAATTCCTCCACCGTATTTCTCCTTTCAGCGTTTTGCCCACGCTGGCTAGAATTTGACCCAAAAAGGACTTTGGAGTTGGGCTTTTTTATGATCCTTGGGTGATTTGGACAATGGATGTGCAAATCTTTTGGGTTTTCATTGTTTCCTTTAACTGATTAAGCTTAGAATTGACTGATAAAATACCTGCAGCCGATTGAAAAGCTTTAATGAACAGGATAAATCAGGGTTTTTCTGCTTAAAAGATGTGTGTGGAATTCAACCTCCTTGGGCCGTGATGGTGAACCTATGGCATACGTGCCACAGGTGGCACCTGGAGCCATATCTGGGCATGCGAGCATTGCCCTAGCTCAGCTCCAGCGTGCCTGTGTGCATCACCCAACTGGTTTTCAGGCCTTGTGAACCCACTGGAAGTTGGGAGACGGGCTGTTTCTGGCCTCCGGAGGGCCTCTGGGGGGATTAGGGAAGGCCGTTTTCGCTCTCCCCAGGCTCCTAGAAAGCATCTGGAGGGCAAAAAACGGGCCTACCAGGCCCACCATGCCATCGCTTGGCAAAAGCGGGTGGGTGGGTGTCGCTCGTGCATGCGGGGGGGGGGGACATTGAATTATGGGTGTGGGCTCGCATGAGTGCGACACCCCGCGCTCCCCCCGCTTTTGGCACGCAATGGCAAAAAGGTTAGCCATCACTTTCCTAGGGAATGGAATTCCACATATCTTTTAAGTTGCCATGTTTGAAAAACACTAAGGTGGATGGTTCCCTTATTTATTTTTTTTCTTGGTAAGTTTAGTTAGATTTCCACGGCTTATCTCTTACTAAAGGTAAGCCTCAACTTGCGACCACAATTGTGCCCAGAATTTCTGCTGCTAAGCGAAACATTCGTTGAGTGAGTTTTGCCCCATTTTACGACTTCCCTTGCCGCAGTTTTTAAGCAGATCAGGGTGGTTGTTCAGTTAGTGACAAGGTTGTTAAGTGAATCTGGTTTTCCCCGTTGGCTTTGCTTGTCAGAAGGTCGCAAAAGGGGATCACGTGACTCTGGGACGCTGCAACCGTCAGTTATGAGTCAGTTATCAAACGTCCAAATTTTGATCACGTGACCCTGGGAATGCTGCAATGGTCCTAAGTATGAAAATGGTCATAAGTCACTTTTTTTGGTCCTGTTGTTGAACGGTTACTAATCGAACTATTGTAAATCACGGTCTACCTGAATCTGATTTAAAAGAATTTTTTTTTACTCGCTATTGCTCAATCTTTTATTACAATTTGCCTAAGGCCCTGAAAGGGAATATTATGAAGAAATTATATGTAGAAAGTCTTCTTATGACTTGGATGGTACCCAGTATGGATGTTTTTGCACAAATTCCTGAAACTCTGTGTGGCTATGAATTTCTGTCATTTTGAAGCAGGTGAATTTGGTAACATAAACCCCAAAGTGGGTTAAATATAGCTTAAAAAAAATAAAGACCTCAAGAAGACATAACTCAGAAAAATGCCCACCTGCTTCGGAGTGATTTCTATGACCGTTACTCACTTTTTTTTCCCTCTTGGTACAATAGTCCTCAGTTTACGACCACAGTTGTAATCAAAATTTCTGTTGCTAAGTGAAACTTTTGCCAAGTGAGTTGTTAAGCGAATCTGGCTTCCTCTTTGCATTTGCTTGTCAAGAAGGTTGCAAAAGGGGAATCACGTGACCCCAGCACACTGCGACCGTCATAATTGTGAATCAGTTGTCAAGCATCCAAATGTAAATCACGAGACCCTGGGGATGCTGGAATGGTCGTAAGTGTGTGAAAACTGCTCATGAGCCACATTTTTTTCCAATGCTCTTTGCAACTTCAAACAGTTGCTTAACGAACTCTTGAAAATCATGGACTAAAGTCACCGCTAAAAGTTTAGAAAGTTGGTGGAAAAACCCCAATTGAAGACAGTGGCAAACCCCTTGTGTGTGTGTTTTTGTGTGTGTTTTGTGTGTTTGCCACAATAGCTGCTCAACTGAGACTAGAAGTTGGGGTTAAGTGGAAGAAAACGCTGTCTTGATTTACTTGCAGCTTTTTAGGGCGGGATGAAAAATGGACATGTGAAACACGGTTTGAAGTGTCCTCTTTCTTAAGTCACCTGTGTTGCCATGGTCACGCCATGCCCAGTGCGCAGCGTAATGTTTGCCCACACACACATTGTTTGGTGTTTACCCAGAAAGGAGAAGTGGATGAGAAATAGGGAACTTTTGGATTGAACAAGCTTTTGAAACGAGGTTTCTGGAACTTCAGTCTAAAACCTCCCCTTGCCTTTTCAGGAGATTCTGGCAGGACTGACTCTGTCAGGGTTCACGAATGGAGGCTGAGCCAGCTAGCCTTGCAAGGAAACCAGGTTTGTTCCTGGGAGTTCATATTGTTGGAGTTGAACGAGAGCGGTGCGATGGGACTGAACCTGTTTTCTCTGAAAATGCAGTCTTAAAATAGTTGGGATAATTTATACGTATGTTTGTGCAGCATTTATTTACATTCCACCTTTATTATTTTTAGAAATAACTCCAAGTCCCCAGCATACCTAACATTCCTTCTTTCTCCTGTTTACCCCACGACAACAATCTTGTGAGGTGGATTGGGCTGAGAGAGAAGCCCAAGATCACCCAGTTGTCTTTCATGGCTAAAGCAGGACTAGAGCTAACTGTGTCCTGGTAATTGGCCGGTTGTTTATTGTTTGATTTTCTGAGTTGATCGTTTCTTGATTGGGGCGTTGTTTACAGAGTAGAGTAGAGTAGAGTAGAGTAGAATAGAATAGAGCCTTGGTGGCGCAGCAGACTAAAGCACTGTTAAGTAACACCAGCTGCCTGCAATTACTGCAAGTTCAAATCTCACCAGGCTCAAGGTTGACTCAGCCTTCCATCCTTCTGAGGTAGGTAAAAAGAGGACCTGGATTGTGGGGGCAATAAGCTGACTTTATATAAAAAAAAGAACACCGCTTGGGGGTGGGGGCGAAAGCCCTACTAAATAGGTATATACAAAAGTATGAAGGCTATTGCTTAACGCATTGTAAGCCGCCCTGAGTCTCCGGAAAAAGGCGGCATATAAATCGAACCAACCAATAAATAAATAAAAGAATAGAATAGAATAGAATAGGAGAGGAGAGGGGAGGGGAGGGGAGGGGAGGGGAGAGAAGAGAAGAGAAGAGAAGAGAAGAGAAGAGAAGAACAACCGAGTTGGAAGGGACCTTGGAGGTCTTCTAGTCCAACCCCTTGCTTAGGCAGGAAACCCTACACCACTTCAGACAAATGATTGTCCAACGTTTTCTTAAAAACTTCCAGTGTTGGAGCATTCACAACTTCTGGAGGCAAGTTGTTCCACTGGTTAATTGTTCTCACTGTCAGGAAATTTCTCCTTAGTTCTAGGTTGCTTCTCTCCTTGATCAGTTTCCATCCGTTGCTTCTTGTCCTGCCTTCAGGTGCTTTGGAAAATAGCTTGACTCCCTCTTCTTTGTGGCAGCCCCTGAGATATTGGAATACAGCTATCATGTCCCCCCCCCCAGTCCTTCTTTTCATCAGACTAGACATACCCAGTTCCAGCAATCATTCTTTATATGTTTTAGCCTCCAGTCCCCTCATCATCTTTGTTGCTCTTCTCTGCACTCCTTCTAGAGTCTCCACGTCTTTTTTACATCGTGGAGACCAAAACTGAGTGCAGGATTCCAAGTGTGGCCTTACCAAGGCATTATAAAATGATATTAACACTTCACGTGATCTTGATTCTATCCATCTGTTTAGATTTGTATTAATATTCATATTAATATTAATCTAGATTAATCTAGATTAATATTATATTAACAATCAAGAAATAAACAATGCCCTGATACTAGATTAATCTGTTTATCTGGCTGTTGATTGATGGCAAAGAGGTGTTTGTACTATTTTGGTTTCCTTTTTTAAAACTTGGATTGCCTTTTTTGAATGTTACGCAGGTGTCGTTTATCTCTACGTGCCTGTTGATGGCTGATTTGTCCGAGTGCCACACTTCCCTTGGTAAGAACACTCTCAGTGACACTGGGAGAGTTCTTTCTCCCTTCTAGCACTGATGATGTTACCTAGTTGGGTAATGAAACGTCTGCAAGAAAACAGCCAAGCTCAGAGAGCACCAAGGATCCCTCATTTCAACCCTGAGCTGCAAATATTCTTTTCCATAGATCTTGTGTGTTCCTCTGAAATAGAGAACCTAGCGTGAGAAATTGGCCTCTCTGTGGTCCCCCCCCCCGATCTCCTTCCTCAATAATCATATCCCAGACGTAGAAATGATTGACACCTCACGATTCATAGTTTCAGAAACCTTCAATCTTTGGAAAGCCTCACAAAAGTTCCTTTTATAATCAGAGCTCCGAAAGGGGAAACAAAATGCCCCATCTTGTTGCCTCAACCTGTAATAACAGAGGACGGTTTAATTTAGGTTTGGCTATTTTAAAGAGTCAACAGAAATGCCTGCTTCGGTCTGCTTATGATTGGCTGATCTTTGGGTGGAAGAAAGCTTTCCCTGACCTGCATTTTAAATCTTCTGATTCTAAAACTGGAATAGAACCAGTACATTTCTTGCTTGCTTTCCTTGAACGATATCACAGTTTCAGATGAAGACCGGCAACCTGTGTACGTCCCAGGTACGTTGCGTGAATGGCTACAGCAGAAGTTTGGATAGTGATTGGCTGGGCATCTGGTTCAACTCTAATTTGTGTGCATACTGCAAGCACTCGTTGAATGTAGATAGTCCTCGATTTACGACCATGAGGGAGCATACCATTAGAATTTATTTTATTTTATTTTTATTTTATATCCAATTTATATACCGCCCTTCTCCCTGAGGACTCAGGGCGGTGTACAGCCGAATAAAAACATAAATTACAAACATTAAAATAGTATTAAAAGAATATATATAAATTTGGCTCCGTAATTTAAGAACAATAACAAACCCATTTAAAACATTTAAAAAATTAAGAAAAAAAAAAGTTAAGCCAGCCCGGCTTGCTGAAAAAAGAAGGTTTTAAGGGCACGGCGGAAAGCACCGAGGTCTTGGATTCTCCTTATCTCTGGGGGCAGTTGGTTCCAGAGGGTGGGTGGAATAGAATGGAGTAGAATGGATTATAAATATAAATATAAATATAAATAGAATATGGAATGGAA
Organism: Pantherophis guttatus; assembly: GCF_029531705.1. Next base: position 3,217,005 of record NW_026844109.1, read on the forward strand.
CAGAATAGAAAATTGAATGGAATAGGACAGAACAGAACTGTCAAGTTTAAATGTACACTCATCAGCGTACATTAAAATGAAGTTTCGTTGCATTCAGATCTGAAAGGATAACCATTATGCATATACCCACATACACACACACATATATATGACACAGAGAAACCTCACGGTCTAGTTCGAATGTATACTTATACAAGGCGAAAAGAAAGAATCTTGCGGGTTCCCTATGGATGGCATAGGGAACAAAGCTGTTACAGAATCTGATAGCCTGCTAGAAATACTATAGAAACCCCCTCCCAGAGGGGAGCAACAGAAGCAGACCATGAAGTGGGCGTGTGGGGTCTCTTAACAATGCTTGGAGCTCTAAGCACATAGCGCTTGTAAGCAGTATCCTGAATGACGGAAAGCGAGCTTCCTATAATCTTCTCCACTGTCCTCACCACTCTCTGTAGGGACTTTCTGTCCGAGGCACTGCAGCCACCAAAACAAACGGGGATGCAGTTTGTTAAAACGCTCTCCATCGTGCCTCTGTCAAAAGTGGCCAGGACAGAAGGAGAAATTATGCTCCGTTATGGTTGCAGGTGGTGACGGTCTTTAAGCAGGAGTGTGATGTGTTAAACGGAGCATGGAATGGGGGTGGGGGAGGAGGCCCTTGGAGCGTTTAATGTAAACCCAGGCCTTCCTGACTTGAAACCCTCCTGTGCTCTGCTTCTGACTGCTTGGAGTCCATGAAGACCCATCCTTTCCTGCCCTTCCTCCCCCCATCGCTCCCTATCTCCTCTCCCCACATGTTCCTTCTATCCTGTCCTTCCCAGTCCATCCCCTGATACGTGGCTTGGTGGAAAGATTCTACATGATCTCCAGTTTTAAAAGCAGCGATAGCAAAGATAGTAACTAAACCTAGCATTAGCACATCACGTTATGACGTTGATTAAACAACTCCGAGGTGAGTCATTAAAAATGTGTGAGCTTGGTCCATAAATTAATCAAACTTACCTTTGTGAAGAAAAGTATTGAAAAGCGCCAGGTGCGGTAACAATCAAAAGCTAATAAATGCAAAGAGTCAATTTTATAATGTTGCCTTTATGACAATCTTGAAGATAGATGAAAAGCTTAAAGGTGTGATAAATTGTTTGTGTATAAGAGAGAGAGAGAGAGAGAGAGAGAGAGAGAGAGAGAGAGAGAGAGGAGGGGAGGGGAGACGGGAGAGGGAAAGGGAAAGGGAAAGGGAAAGGGAGGAAGAATAGAATAAAATAGAATGCAGAATGGAATATAATGCAAAATAGAGAATAGAATAGAATAGAAAATATGGAATGGAATGGAAGAATTAATTTAGAATAGAATAGAATAGAATAGAATAGAATAGAATAGAATAGAATATATGGAATGGAATGGAATGGAATGGAATGAAAAGGAAAAAAGGAAGAATAGAATAGAATAGAACAGAACAGAACAGGAGGAAGAGGAGGAGGGGGAGGGGGAGGAGAAGGGAGGAGAGGAAGAATAGAATAGAATGCAGAATAGGATGGAATGGAATAGAATAGAATGGGAGGAGGAGAGGGGAGGAGAGAGGAGAGGAGGGGAGGGGAGATTTGTAGTGTACATTTTAATGTTTTTGCAGTTCCTTCTTTTCACTGGAAAACCAGAGAGAGAGAGAGAGAGAGAGAGAGAGAGAGAGAGGCTTTGTAAGAACCAGTGGAGAATTTCCGGGTCTTGTTCGTTCCATCTGCAGGGGTTTCTGACGAGAGGAATTTGAGACCCAGGCAACTGCGGAAAGGGCAGAAGACGGAAGCAAAGGCCAAAGTAGCAGCGGCTTCGAATCCCGCCCCCATGGAGGTCCTGAAAAGGATTGGAGAAGAAGCCGGGCAGCAGGTGGGTTTGGCTTTTCCTCTTAGAGCAAGCAGCAGCAGGACACTGTGGGTCTCGTTCGCACATCTGGCATGCTTCTGCAGCTGAACACTCAAAAGTTAGTAGGCGTTGGGTGGCATATTTGAGGGACCATCTTTCCCCAGGTCATGTCTACCTATCCCGTGAGGTCTGCCAGGGCAGGCACGCTCCACCTGTCTGTAACAGACTGCCATTTTGGGGGGGGGGAGGGCAGGAGGAGGTGCCCGCCCTTTGGAAGATCATTTCCCCAGAGATTAGATTGATCTTGATCAAGATTAGGAATTTGGAGTGATGTGATAGCAGTTTTCCAATATCTGAGGGGCTGCCACAAAGAAGAGGGGGTCAACTTATTTTCCAAAGCACCTGAAGGCAGAACAAGAAGCAATGCATGGAAACTTATCAAGGAGAGAAGCAACCTAGAAATAAGGAGAAACTTCTTAACGGTGAAAACAATTAAAACAATTAATCAGTGGAACAGCTTGCCACCAGAAGTTGTGGGAGGTTTTTAAGAAGAGACTGGACAGTCTCTTATCTGAAATGGTATAGGGCAGTGATGGCTAACCTTTTTGCTGTCACATGCCAAAGTGGGGGGAGCTTGGGGGGATTGCGTGCTTGCGTCTCCACACCCATAATTCAATGCGCATGCGTGTACTACCCTCCTGTGCTCCCCCTGCTTTTGGCACACGGTGGGCCCGGTAGACCTGTTTTTCGCCCTCCCCAGACTCCAGAGGCTTTCTAGGAGCATGGGGAGGGCGAAAACAACCTTCCCCACCCTCCCGGAGGCCTCCGGAGGCCGGAAATGGCCCATTTGCTGATTTCCGGTGGGACCAGAAGGCCCGTTTTTCACTCCCCAGGCTCCAGGGGCTTTCTAGGAGCCTGGGGAGAGCGAAAAACAGGCCTCCCCCCACCCCTTCCGGAGGCCGGAAACATCCTGTTTCCCAACTTCCAGTGGTCACGGAAGGCCTGAAAAATCAGCTGGCTGGTGTGCACATATGTGCTTGAGCTGAGCCCACTGGCATGGCTCCGCGTGCCATAGGTTCACCATCAGGGGTATAGGATCTCCTACTTGAGCAGGGGTTGGACTAGAAGACCTCCAAGGTCCCTTCCATCTCTGTTATTCTGTTAGAGGCTTTTTGCAAGGCCTTTCAGCTGTGGTTTTTTTCATCGGGCATGGGATCCAGTAATACGACAGAGCCCTTGCAGTGGGCACGTTGATTTTTGTTATTGGTTTGGTTTTTTTATTCTTTTTTTTTTTTTTTAACTTCTATTGATTCTCCGTGTGCTGTTTTTTATTATTATCTTTTAGGAGGTTTTTAACTTTAGCCATGCTGCATCATGAATTTTGTGATGAATGGCTCTGTAAGTTGAAATAATAAAACTCTCTCTCTGCATGTAAATAATAGTAGGAATCCCACAGGAGCTTTTTCAAGAGGCGACTGGACTTTCCGGTTTTTCTTTGAAGATGTTTGGCGTCTCATCCAAGAAGCTTCTTCAGCTCCGAAAACCTCTTCAAAGAATAACCAGAAAGTCCAGCTGCCTCCTGAAAAAGCACTTTTCTGTTGGTATTTATTTATTTATTTATTTATTTATTTATTTATTTATTTATTTATTTATTTATTTATTTATTTATTTATTTATTATTTCAATTTGTATACCGCCCTACTCCCGAAGGACTCAGGGTGGTGAACAGCTATAGAATAAAACATATGAGTACAAAACTTAAAATAAAATAAAACGAATTAAATAATTTGGCTGAAAATTTAAAACCCCAATAATTTAAGACCAAATTTAAAATTTCCATTTAAAAAGGGGAGAAACTTAGGTCAGGCCAGCTTGATGAAATAAGAACGTCTTAAGCGCGCGATGGAAGGTACGCAGATCCGGGATCCTCCGTATCTCCGGGGGGAGCTCGTTCCAGATAGTAGGTGCCCCCACAGAGAAGGCTCTCCCCCTGGGGGCCGCCAGTCGACATTGTTTGGCCGACGGCACCCGGAGGAGCCCCTCTCTATGGGAGCGTACTGGTCGGTGGGAGGCTATTGGTGGTAGCAGGCGGTCCCGCAAATAACCAGGTCCTGAGCCATGGAGCGCTTTAAAGGTGGTAACCAAAACCTTGAAGCGCACCCGGAAGACCACCGGGAGCCAGTGCAGCTCGCGCAGGAGAGGTGTTACATGGGAACTCCACGTCGCTCCCATCACCACCTGCGCGGCCACACTCTGCGCCAGTTGGAGCCTCCAGGTGCTCCTCAAGGGGAGCCCCATGTAGAGAGCGTTACAATAGTCCAGACGAGAGGTGACGAGGGCATGAGTGACTGTGCGTAGGGAGTCCCGATCTAGAAAGGGACGCAACTGGCGGATCAGGCGAACCTGATGAAAAATCCTCCCGGTCACGGCCGTCAAGTGCTCTTCTGTATATTTATACAGCTGCCCATCTCACAGTTATGACTCCGGCTGGTGCTTGAGGCTTCCGAAAGCCTCAAAAAACAAAAGCAACCATAACAACAACAAGAATAGCAGCAACACAATATTACCCGTCCCAGTTCTCTAGGACAGCCTGAGACCATTCACACAAGCTTAAACCACACCCAGAAAAATCACATCAACAGGCTCAGCCAACCTCTAGACCTCATGCTCCAGGGAATATCCAAGCTTCAGGGATTTACAAAATGCCCAGAGGCTTGTTGGGGCCAAGTGAATCTCGGCAGCTGTGGTGCTTATCTTATCTTGCAGGCCATGTTTTGCTGCACTCAGGTGTGCCGGGCATTGTGTTAGAAACCCAACACTTCCTGAGTTCTAAATACAGCAGGGGTGAAATGCTACCGGTTCGGGGTGAACCGGCCCAAACTGGTAGTAAAATATGCTACTGGTTCGCCAAACCAGTAATAAAAAATGTAAATTTTCTGGACAATGAAGTGCCCTCTGGTGGTGCAAGAGTGCAAATACACCTCTTAGTAAAAAAAAATAAAAATACTATACCCGTACTATCATTGGTACTCTGGCTTTTTGATGCTCTATCAGTTTGGTGGCCCATGAAGCCTAGAGATTCACTCTGGTAGCCAATTGGACGTTGCAGGAGGGAGATATCGCATGTTTTGGAATTTGCAGCTAGAATTACGGGATGAAACTGGTTTTACCGTGCAATCAAATGCTGTTTCGGAGTCATTTGGGGATTTAAAGATAACAGAACATTACAGAATAACAGAGTTGGATGAGACCTTGGAGGTCTTCTAGTCCAGCCCCCTGCTCAAGCAGGAAACCCTATACCTGTGATGGTGAACCTGTGGCACGCATAGCCATATCAGTGAGCACGCGAGCTCAGCTCTGGTGCGCATGTGCACGCCGGCCAGCTGATTTTTGGGCCTTCTGGGCTCACCAGAAGTAGGGAAACAGGCTGTTTCCTGCCTCTGGACGACCTTGGGGGGATGGTGGGGAAGGCCCGTTTTTCTCTCTCCCCGGCCTCTAGAGCCTTTCTAGGAGTCTGGGGAGGGTGAAAATGGCCTTCTCCCCCCCTCCCCTGGAGGTGTAACCGGAAGTTGACAAATGGGCCATTTTCAGCCTCCAGAGAGCCTAGAAAGGCTCGGGAGAGCAAAAAATGGGCCTATTGTGCCATCATGTGACAGGAGGGGGGGGTTCGTGTGTGCATGCGTGGGGGCAGGGTGCATTTTATGGGTGAGGGCACGCGCACATGTGACTATCACCACCACCCCGCTCCTGGCACGCGATGGCAAAAAGGCTAGCCATCACTACCCTATACCATTTCAGGTAAATGGCTGTCTATAATCTCTTAAAACCCTCCAGTGATGGAGCAGCCACAACTTCTGAAGGCAAACGCCCTTCCACTGATTAATTGTTCTCACTGTCAGGAAATGTCTCCTTAATTCTACTAGGTTTTGAATCATTCATTTTTATTTTTACATTTCCAAAACGTACTTCTACCCTTTTTTCAGTTGTGATGTGCATTTGAAAAAAATGCCTTGTAATACTTCACATCTCACGAAGTTTTACGTAGCAAATTGTTCCTTCTGGCAAAAAAATTGTATCAGCTACAGATGATAAATTCCCAAAGATTAAAAATAGGATTGCACCCCCCCCTATCCAAACCCCCATTTCTGAGATCCTTGCAATATCGCAATCCTTCTCTTTTTCCTCCTTCCAGCCCTGGGTGAAGCTCGTTTGTGGAAACATAAGCCAACAGTGACTCTTCTAATACTACATTTGGGGAATTATCCCCGTAATTGTTTGTAAACGTGTCTTTTGCTCAATCAAGTATGGCTGAATTTTCAGCCGAATCTGTAGCCCTTTGTGCTTAAAATAATGTATTGTAAATTCAGGGAGGTTTCTTTCCACGTTAATGAAGTTCTTTTTGCAAATGTGGATTTTTTTTTTAGGGGCCGGACAAAGGAGAAACGAAGAGTGCTTCTTTAAAGGATTTATGCCCCGAAGACAAGAGGCGCATCGCAAACTTAATTAAGGAGCTTGCAAGGTGATTATAAACAGAGTCTGATAATGTGGAAGGCTGAGAATTTCCTTCCCTGTTGTGGTTTTGTGAATTGGAGGGATTTCTCTTTATTCAAAGTGTTCTAGCACATTCTCTCTGAGAGATCAGAGAGCGCTGACTAAAGGTCTCCCCTGCTGCAAATGTATTTATTTGGTAATTTATTTTATTTCTATCACACATTTATTTATAAACAACTCAAGGTGGCGAACGTACTTAATACTCCTTCCCCCTCGTATTTTCCTCACAACAACAACAACTCCGGGAGATAAGTTGTGCTGTGAGAGAATGACTGGCACAAAGGCAGCCAGCCAGCTTTCACGCCTAAAACGGGACTAGAACTCACTGTCTCCCGGTGATTGGCCCAAAGTCACCCAGCCGGCTTTCATGCTTAAAGTAGGACTAGAATTCACCATCTCCTGGTGATTGGCTGAGAATCACCAGCTGGCTTTCCTGCCTAAGGCCAGGACTAGAACTCACGGTCAGTCCTAGGCTGCGTCTACAGAGGGATAGCACCTGGAAATTGTAGTCCCAGCAGTCATCATGCACCTTGCTATCAATACAGAAGGTGCCGGTTTAATCAGTTTAGATCAGTTTTGTTTTGTTTTTGCTTTAATTTACAGTATATGCCACCCTTCTCCGGAGACTCAGGGCGGCTTACAATGCGTTAAGCAACAGCCTTCATATTTTTGTATATTTATACAAAGTCAGCTTATTGCCCCCACAGTCTTTCACCTACCTTTGAAAGGATGGAAGGCTGAGTCAACCTTGAGCCTGGTGAGATTTGAACTTGCAGTAATTGCAAGCAGCAGTGGCCATATGTGAACAGGTGGTTCTAAAGAAGCAGTTTAATAATCCTGGTTCTTTAGAACCACCTGTTCACATATGGCCACTGGTTTAGTCCGCATAAGTTTGTCTTTGGTCTCCTGTGATGGGGCGGATGCTTTTGGGCTGGGCTGGGTGAGGCTACTTAACTTGTGAATGTGGCCTGATCCTTGGGAGTGGCTCTGTGGGGCTGAGGCTTCTACCTCCATACCATTGGCTTAGACCAGGGGTCAGCAACCTGCAGCTCTGGAGCCGCATGTGGCTCTTTCATCCCTCTGCTGCGGCTCTCTATCACTCAAAATATGTATCACAACCGCCAATGTGCGACACCTGCCAGCACATGATTTATTGAGCTTTTCAACCTCAGTACACCAGCCATGGATAAATCCAAGAAAAGAAAAGTTTCAGAAGAAAACAGAAGGTTTAATTCGACTACATATGCTAGTTTTGTGGCCGCTCAGGAAATAGGCACGGGAAGGGTTTTGTGGCTCCCGGTGTTTCCTTTTCTATGGGAAACGGGTCCAAATGGCTCTTTGAGTGTTTAAGGTTGGAGACCCCTGGCCTAGGCAAAGGTTTAACTACAAGTGTGAAGTTGGGTCTGTTGGTGAAGGCACCAGGCTCTAGAAATCTGGGGATGATAAATTCTAGTTCCGTCTTGATATGAAAGCCAACTGGGTAACTTTGGACCAATTAGCAGGAGACATTGAGTTCTAGTCCTGCCTTAGGCACAAAAGCCGGCTGGGTGACTTTGGGCCAATCACCAGGAGACGGTGAGTTCTAGTCCTGCCTTAGGCACAAAAGCCATCTGGGTGACTTTGGGCCAATCACCAGGAGCTGTGAGTTCTAGTCCTCCCTTAGGCATGAAAAGAGACCGTGAGTTCTAATCCTGCTTTAGGCATGAAAGCCAACTGTCTTTGGGCCAATCACCAGGAGACTGTAAGTTCTAGTCCTGCCTTAGCCATGAAAGCCAGCTGGGTGACTTTGGGCCAATTTACCAGGAGACTGTGAGTTTGGTTTCTACCTTAATCATGAAACCCATCTGGATGGGCCAATCACCAGGAGACGGTGAGGTCTACTCCTACCTAAGGACGAAAACCGTCCAGAAATATCTGCAAGGAAACCACCAAGCTCAAGAGAGCATCAAGGACCCTATCGTTCAATCCTGAGCTGCAGTTACTATCTTCTATCCATCTGTTAATTTATTAAGCCAATTTACAGGGCCACCCAACTCACACACAGGCTCCTTAGGGCGGCTTACAACACTAAGAATCCACAATATAAAAAACACCACACAAACAAACACACACAATCCATGGCAGCAGCAAGCAGCACAGCTCCCTTGAGTAGAAGCAGCAGGAATCATGAGTGGTGGTGGGGGGGAGGCGAGGCAGTGGGGCTTCAGGCTAGTCCTGATCAAAATCCATCTTCTATTGGCGCCTGGTATTGGTCTGACGGTCTGTGTGTGCGCGTTGTGTTCTTTTCAGAGTGAGCGAGGAAAAAGAGGTGACGGAGGAGCGCCTGAAAGCCGAGCAGGAGGCGTTTGAGAAGAAGATCAGACAGCTGGAGGACCAGAATGTCCTCATCATCAAAGAGAGGGAAGATATCCTTTGGTTTTTAAACTATTTGGCTTAAAACGGGCAGCGGGTGAGAGTTGGGGAGTTGATTGCACGGAATGAAAAGCCAACCAGGGAGAAATAAATTGCCCTAATTTATAGCTGGGCACCTATCGCCCCCGTGTTGCCATGCAGAAGCAATCCGAGGGGGGCTACCAGCGGGGGCTGCTGGCTCCTTCGAGTTGGAAACGGCCACCCGGCTGTTCCCGGGATGTTGCTTTTACTGCGCCAAGAGAGGTTTGTCGACGCAAGAACAGAGCAAAAATCTGCACATTAGCAAATACGGCCTGCTTCCTCCCGTCTCTCTTGCTTAATTGCCCCCCTTTGGATTCCCCTTAGGGAAAATGCCCCCCCCCCCCCCCCCCCACGGCTCTTCTGCAGCCGTTCCCGACTCTCCCACGGAAGTTGAGGAGGGCTGGGATCTGGTGAGATATGGCAGATCATGATCAAGGGTTTTAACGGGCCCTGAAGTCCTCCTTCCCTTCCCTTCCCTTCCCTTCCCTTCCCTTCCCTTCCCTTCCC
>NW_026844109.1:3226579-3311692 GCF_029531705.1 Pantherophis guttatus
TCTCCCTCCCTCCCTCCCTCCCTCCCTCCCTCCCTCCCTCCCTCCCTCCCTTTCCCTTCCCTTCCCTTCCCCCTTCCCTTCCCCCTTCCCTTCCCTTCCCTTTCCTTCCCTCCCTTGAGACATGCTGTGAAGCGGTATATATGTCTAGTGCTATTGCTATTCCTTCTTTATCTTCTTTCCTTCCTTCCTTCCTTCCTTCCTTCCTTCCTTCCTTCCTTCCTTCCTTCCTTCCTTTCCTTTTTCTCCCTCCCTCCCCCACTCCCTCAATTTATCTCCCTTCCTCGTTCCTTTCTTCCCTCTCTCCCTCCCTCTTTTTATCTCCGTCTTTCCTTTTTCCCTTCCGTCCCTCTTTTTATCTTCTTTCTTCCTCCCTTCCTTTCCTTTTTTCCCCTCCCTGGTTTCATCCCAAAGCTCAAATGCAACATTTCTGAAGTCCACATCTCTTTTGAACTGTTGAGTTGACCTGACTGTCTGTCCAGTGGACGTTCAGAAGAGGCTTGGGTGCAGGAGTTGGCAGTTGATAGCTTTCATCCTGACTGCAGCTGATCTCGTTTCTTGTTACCCAACCAAATAGGTTTTTTTTTTTTAAAAAAAAAAAGCTAAGCCTTCGTCCATCCGAAGTGTGTATTGAATTTGTATAACAGGTAGTCCTCGCTTTATGACTACGATTGAGCCCAAAATTTCCATTGCTAGCAAGGCAGTTGTTAAATGAGTTTTTCCCTATTTTACAACCTCTCTCGCCACATTTGTGAAGTCAAACCCTGCAGTTGTTAACCTAGTAACGCAGGTCGTTAAGCAAATCCGACTTCCCCCTTGACTTTGCTTGTCAGAAAGTTGCAAAAGGGGATCACATGACCCAGGGACACCTCGACCGTCATAAATATGAGTCAGTGGCCAAGCATCCGAATTTTGATCACATGACCCTGGAGATGCTGCAACAATCCTAAGTATGAAAAATGCTCATCAGTTGCTTTTTCCAGTGCACTTGTCACTTCCAACAGTCACTAAACAAATGGTTGTACATAGCCGACGACCTGTACGAAAGCCACACAATTTCGTCATAGTTTCTCACATCCTGGGTGTCAAGTTTCCGAAAAATGCCCTAATTAATTCATGACCCATGATCCAAACTTCAAAGGAAATACAGTTATATATTAGGAGCAACATTCTGGCAATACTCGGATGCAGTTAGGACTGATCCCACGTAGATTTATGTTCCCCTATGACCCTGTCTCTCCCCTCCTCTCTGGCCATGTCATAAATCACATTCTCCAATTAACCACTTTGGCTGGCTGTGAAACCTAACACCCTCCTTCTGATTGCGGTCAGGAAGAATGTATGGAATTCAGTTCAGTTCTCCCTCCCTCCTGCTCATGGCAACTTGAAAGCTTCACAAGTTGACACTGGGCAGTAACCGGTGCTGTGTGAAAGCGTCCCGATTCCAGTCCGTCTCCATTTGCCGGTGCTTAAGATGGCAACTGCAGTCGATTCAGGCCCTCTTTCAGTGTGTTGAACTTTTCTCGTTTGTGACGTTCAGCGTCCCTGCAGTGAGGCTGCCTTCGCAGCTTCGGATGTTCGCTTCCTACATGGCAACATCAGCACTAGGATGTCCTGAAGGCTGTAATCTAGCCCACGTCGTAAATATGGACAGGTGATCCAAATTAGCAGCTGACTCGTATTTATGACGGTTGCAGCGTTCCGGGGTGTGTGTGACATGATCACCCTTTTGCAACTTTCTGACGAGCCAAGCCATTGAGGAAGCCGGGTTTACTGAACAACCGTGTTGCTAACTTAACAGCTGTGCTGATTGTTGTGGCCTGTCAGCGGCCTGTGCGGATTGTAGCTGATTCTGACAGCGAGGAGGCTGGTGTGGTGCTGCGCCAGCAGCCTGTGCAGCTGGCACTCGAGTCGGACAGTGAGGAGGCTGGAGAAGATGTGGTGCCAGAGGCGGGGATTCAGCCAGGGCCTTCAGAATCTCCAGAAGCTCCCATAAGTGAAGAGGAAGAAGAGGAGGAGCCTCTTCTCGATGCACGGGCGTGCAGAGCTGTCAAAAGGCAGGAGTGGCTCCTCAGGAGGAGGTCTCCTCGAGAGTAAGGCTTGGGGCTACTTGGCCACTCCCTTAGCCTATTTAAGGAGGAATGCCGACTGAAGCAATTTGTAGGGAACAACTTTAGTTCACTCTCCTTTGTGTCTGGATTCTCTGCAAATTGCTTCTGGGCTTTCTGCCAACCTTAGTAAGATTGTGATTATCTTTGGTTTCTTGTAGGCTGTTAAGAAAGTTTATTAACAGCCTTTGTTTTGAAAAAGACTGAGTTATTTTAGTAAATTGAGTTTTGTACAAACTTTGTGTGTGCTGTGTTCTTTCGGATCCGTAGTTGTGGCAGATCACTGATTCCCTTATCAGTGTTGGCCGGAAAGTCCGTCAAATGGGGCATAACTCACCCAACAACTGTCTTGTTCAGCAAACAGAAATGTTGGGCTCAATTGTGGTCGTACACCGAGGACTATCTGTCTTGAGGCAACATAGCAGGACTTGCAGAGCAGGGTAAGGGGGAGAAGCTGGTGTTTAAGACTTGGTAAATGCTGTGCGAGGGCTTGCTTGAAGCCTTCCGCCAAAAGGGGAAGGGGTCTGCCCCCCTTTTTTCCCCGAATGCCATCACTCTGCTAAACAACTCATTCCCACAACAAATTAACTACTAAGACTGTAAGTTCTTCTCATCCTTACTAGTACCTCTCTCTTCCCACTTATGGCTATATCCATGTTGCTTGTATCTTTACAATTTATATTGTTTTGATTGTTTCCTGGTATGATTTGATTGCTTATTTAGTATCCTATGACTATCGCTAAGTGTTGTCTCTTTATGATTCTTGATGAATATATTTTATTTTTTTTCTTTATGTGCACTGAGAGCTTATGCACTAAAGATAAATTCCTTGTGTGTCCAATCACACTTGGCCAATAAAGAATTCTATTCTATTCTATTCTATTCTATTCTATTCTATTCTATTCTATTCTATTCTATTCTATTCTATTTTTCCATTGATTTATTGTTTCCACTGTCCATCAGTCTATTCTATTCTATTCTATTCTATTCTATTCTTTCTATTTCTATTTTATTTCATTCCATTCCATTCCAATTATTTCTATTCTATTCTATTCTATTCTATTCTATTCTATTCTATTCTATTCTATTCTATTCTATTCTATTCTTTCTATTTCTATTTTATTTCATTCCATTCCATTCCAATTATTTCTATTCTATTTTATTCTATTTATTCTATTCTATTCTATTCTTTCTATTTCTATTTTATTTCATTCCATTCCATTCCAATTATTTCTATTCTATTCTATTCTATTCTATTCTATTCTATTCTATTCTATTCTATTCTTTCTATTCTTTCTATTTCTATTTTATTTCATTCCATTCCATTCCAATTATTTCTATTCTATTCTATTCTATTCTATTCTATTCTATTCTATTCCATTCTATTCTATTCTTTCTATTTCTATTTTATTTCATTCCATTCCATTCCAATTTCTATTCTATTCTATTCTATTCTATTCTATTCCTATTTTATTTCATTCCATTCCATTCCAATTATTTCTATTCTATTCTATTCTATTCTATTCTATTCTATTCTATTCTATTCTATTCTATTCTATTCTTTCTATTTTATTTCATTCCATTCCATTCCAATTATTTCTATTCTATTCCAATTATTTCTATTCTATTTATTCCTAGAAAAATTTGTCTTTTCTTTTCTTTTCTTTTCTTTCTTTCTTCTTTCTTTCTTTCTTTCTTTCTTTCTCTTCTTTCTTTCTTTCTTTCTTTTTGGTAAATGAAAAATGAACCTTTTCTGTTGTTTTCATGCTGGCTTAAATAAACTATTTCTGGGGGAAAGCAGGAGGTGCATTGAGATATGCCAAGCTGGACTGTGAAGTGCGTCAGCCCGTATCTGAAAAATTGCTAAATGTAAACTTCAGAATATATATTTTAAAAAAAACCCTGAAAAGTTAGCCAACGTTCATCGTTTCTGAGTCATTGCTAGCTGCAATTAGATTATCCTGACAGCATTTTAACCTGTTCACGGGCATGTAGGATCCATTTAAAAAAACAACAACCAGTAAGGGAGCCGGGATGAGTGACATCAACCACTGATGATGACAGACACACAACCTGATATATACAGAATAAAGTCAAAATCCTGATGCAAATCCCTGCTTAGTCTCGGTCGCACTGCAGATAGGTTTGTCCTCACCTTTTTATTTTTTTTAAGCCAAGCTCAAGGAATTTACAATATTTAGTAAGAAAAAAAAAAATAAGGTATTTCCCCCTTGGTTTGTTCCCTCCCCCGCTCCCAATTTATACAGGTGTTTAATTGGCTTTATTTACAGTTTTCCAGTCTACACAAGAAGGCTCAGGTAGCATCGTGCAAGAGCCGCCGCCAGTCACAAAAGAGAATCTCAAAAAGAAGTGATGATGGCATGAAGCAGTTTCTGCACAGGCCTGAGTTACTCAGGAGTAGCTCCGTTGGCTCTCTGTATGTCCCATGATTTCGATGACAAGGCCAATATTAACGCATTCTGCAAAAAAAAAAAAAAAGACAAGAAGAGCCTAAGGTCAGAAACGGGTGAAATGCTACCAGTTCGCTCCCATTCAGGCAAACTGGTAGCGGCGGCAATGATGTATGGTTCGACGAACTGGTAGTGGTGTCAGCATGAGGCTCTGCCCACCCGCCCGGACGTCGTTACTTCCTGGTTTTAACTAGGAAGTAACCTGTTTTTGACCCTCTGCGCATGCACAGAAGACATTGTGCATGCACAGAGGGTCCAAAATCGGATGTGAAGATGTCACACGTGTGCACAGCGCACGCACTTCCGAACCGGTAGGGAAGGTAAATAGATTTCAGAAGAATGCACCTGTAGTTATAAGCGGCCCCTAACTTCCTTATCCAAATACGTCTTTATTAGGTTATAAAGTATTAAAGTATAAAGTATAAAGTATAAAGTAAAGGAAATAAAGGGGAAGGGAAAAGGGGAAAGAAAAGTGAGGAAGACTAGGGAAAGAAAAAGAAAAAGGAACATTGACTTCCAACTCTGTTGCAGTAGAATAAGGCATTAACAGCAAATCACAACTTTTTGTTTTACCATAATAATATAGAATAGAATAATAGAATAGAATAGAGTTGGGAGGGACCTTGGAGGTCTTCTAGTCCAACCCCCTGCTTAGGCAGGAAACCCTACCCCACTTCAGACAAATTATGAGACAAAATATGAACCAGTCATTTCTACCAAAGTCTTATCAGTCAATCCGTGAACCCCAAAATCAAAGTTTCAATCTTTGCCACGTCAAGCACGAAGTTCAGAAGCGGTTTCCATGGGGAAACAAAAGTTATTTATGTCCTTTTTTTTTTTTTAATCCAAGCAGTCAATTTTGCCATTTCGGCCAACTCCATCAGCTTCTGCAACCGTTCGTCCATGGTAGGAATCGACGTGTCCTTCGACTTTTGCGCCCACAATAATCAATAATCCGCTGTCAACATGTATAGTTAACAAAATTCCAAACTTTTCCTCCAATTCTTTCTCCATTAAACCCAAGAGGAAAAGTTCTGGATTCATATTTATCTCCCTTTTCAGGATTGTCTGTATTAAGATACGAATCATAGTCCATTTTTTTTTTTTTTTGCTTTATCACATGTCCACCATAGATGGTGTTTTTTTGTTTTTACACTTTACACTTCCAACATACATTTGACATACCTTTATACATCTTAGATAATTTACCTCAGAGGTCTCAAACTCAATTTCATTGAGGGCTGCATCAGGATTGTGTTTGACCTCGGGGGGGAGGGGGCGCACGGAGGGGGTGCATGGCCAGCTTGATGTCACTCATCAAGGCTCCATTTTTGGCCGCAATGGCCTCATGCAACCCTCTGCCAGCAAAAACGGAGCTCAGGGAGGTGGTGCGCAGCAGGCCCCGGCCTGCAGGAGGCTGTTGTGGCTGAAAACGGAGCCCGGGAGGGTTGTGTGCGGCCTCCCCAACCTCCATTTTTGTCTGCAGAGGGTTGCAGGAGGCTGTTGTGGCTGAAAACGGAGCCCGGGAGGATTGTGTGGGGCCTCCCCAACCTCCATTTTTCTCGGCAGAGGGCTGCAGGAGGCTGTTGTGGCTGAAAACGGAGCCCGGGAGGATTGTGTGGGGCCTCCCCAACCTCCATTTTTGTTGGCAGAGGGCTGCAGGAGCTGTTGTGGCTGAAAACGGAGCCCGGGAGGATTGTGTGGCGTCTCCCCAACCTCCATTTTTGTCGGCAGAGGGCTGCAGGAGGCTGTTGTGGCTGAAAACGGAGCCCGGGAGGATTGTGTGGGGCCTCCCCAACCTCCATTTTTGTCTGCAGAGGGCTGCAGGAGGCTGTTGTGGCTGAAAACGGAGCCCGGGAGGGTTAGGTGCGGCCTCCCCAACCTCCATTTTTGTCGGCAGAGGGCTGCAGGAGGCTGTTATGGCTGAAAACGGAGCCCGGGAGGATTGTGTGGGGCCTCCCCAACCTCCATTTTTGTTGGCAGAGGGCTGCAGGAGGCTGTTGTGGCTGAAAACGGAGCCCGGGAGGGTTTTGTGCAGCCTCCCCAACCTCCATTTTTGTCTGCAGAGGGCAGCAGGAGGCTGTTGTGGCTGAAAACAGAGCCTGGGAGGGTTGTGTGCAGCCTCCTCAACTTCCATTTTTGTTGGAAGAGGGCTGCAGGAGGCCATCGTGGCCGAAAATGGAGCCAGGGCGGACCACGCGTGGCCCTCCCGAGCTCTGTTTTCACTGGCAGAGGCACCGTGGGCCGGTTCTTCGCTATTTTCACGGTGGGCCCGCAGGCTAGGTCTAAGCACCCCGCAGGCTTGATCCGGTCCCTGGGCCTTGAGTTTGACACCCCTGACTTATCTGGTGTTAAATACCAACGATACATCATCTAGTAAAAATTCTCTTTTAACTTATAATTTAACTTCCTGGAAAAGTGGATCCTTCCACCCAGGCCTGGCAAGAGCCAGCATTGCCAATCTCCTGAACATCCCCATCGTCCCAGGCACGGCGGGTGGTACTCACTCATCACTGAACGCCAAATCTTCGGTTGAGGGTGGTGTGAGAATTATTTTGGGTATCTGCCTCCTCCTCGAAACGGACCCTGCAAGGGAAGGAGAAATTATGGGCGTGCACGCATGTGTAAACAAATACTAATAAAGGGGGAAAGATGGGATTCCTGGTGAGGCCCTAGGAATAATACGGGCGTCCAAGCGCACCCATGTTGCTGGGGGTTGCTTGAGGTCATAGGACCGCTTTACCCCGCTGTCTGCCAGAGGTCAGGGCAACTGTGACTAAAGGGCTGGTACCACCGATTTGCAAAATGCAGGAAGCCAGAATGCTGCCCAAACCTCTGAAGTACCCCCCGGGTGCCAGTTTCCTCAAAGTGCCAGTATTGGGACAGGGCCCTCATCTCTGGAGTTTTGTCCCATTTTAAGACAGACCAATGCCTGCCCTCATAAACAGGGAAGTAACGGGGCAGAATTGGTGGGTACCTTTTCCTACCATGTTCACCCTTCAGAAACAGAAGCATTTATATATAACAATTTATACTGATTGTTTCCTAGTATGATTTGATTGCTTATTTGTACCCTAGGACTATCATTAAGTGTGGTACCTTAGGATTCTTGACGAATGTATCTTTTCTTTTTATGTATGCTGAGAGCGTATGCACCAAAGACAAATTCCTTGTGTGTCCAATAACACTTGGCCAATAAAAAATATATTCTATTCTATTCTAATTTCTCTGAAAGGATGCTCCATTCAGCTTTATCTGGCTTTTATGTAGGCGAGAGGTGACGAGGGCATGAGTGACTGTGCACAGGGAATCCCGATCAAGAAAGGGCCGCAACTGGCGAATCAGGCGAAACTGACAAAAGGTCCCCCTGGCTACAGCCGTCAGATGTTCCTCCAAGGACAGCTGCGAATCCAGGAGGACTCCCAGATTGCGAGCCCTCTCCGCGGGGGCCAAAGACTCGCCCCCAATAGTCAGTGATGGAGTCAACTGACTATATCGGGATGCCGGGAGCCACAGCCACTCAGTCTTGGAAGGGTTGAGCGTGAGCCTGTTCCTCCCCATCCAGATCCGCACAGCCTCCAGGCACTGGGACATTACCCAACTAGGTAACGTCATCAGTGTTAGAAGGGAGTGGGGATTGTGGAATGGAGGAGAAAGGAGGAGGATGGTCCTTGATGCTCTCTGAGCTTGTTTGGTTTTTTGCAGACCTTTCATTACCCAACTAGGTAACGTCATCAGTGTTAGAAGGGAGTGGGGTTTATGGAATAGAGGAGGAGGAGGACAATGACTATGGGATCCTTGGTGCTCTCTGAATTTGATTGTCCCAAAGGTGCTTTTTTTTCAAGAGGCAACTGGACTTTCTTGAGAAAGAAAGAAAGAATGAAAAAGAAAGGAAGGAGAGAGGAGAAAGATAGAAATGAAGGAAGGAAGGAAAGAAAGGAAGTGAAAGAAAGAAAAAGAAAGAAAGAAAGGAAAGAAAGAAAGAAAGAAAGAAAAAGAAAGAAAGTCCACTTAACAATAGAACTTAGCAACAGGAATTTTGAGCTCAATTGTGGTCGTAAATCAAGGACTACTTATATTTAATATAGGTTGCATCTTGGATCTCACTTATTTAGGTGTTAGCTTGTTTTACAAAAGAATTTTGACTCATCTTAAATTTTATTTTGTTGGTTACCTGTCTTTGATCTCACTGAATTTCAAAGTTGAATTGAAATCGAATATCGACGTCGGAAAAGAGCTTCGGTCAAAATATTTCAGATTTTCCAGACCTTTTCAGCCCTCGCTTAAAATCCTATTTTGCCTATATCCGTACTTCCGGCTAGCATTCTCAGATTGGAAAAAGAAAAGATTGCACCCTCTAGCAATTTTGCGTAGCAAGAGGGATTTAAAAAAAAAAAAAACGAGTTACTTATTCAGAGTTGGGAAGATGCTGGCAGCATCTCAGCAAGGTACGTCTTAAGCACCGTGGTTTGCTTTTTGCTAGTTTTCCGGGGTTCCCCACCAGGAAACTGATTCGTTTGTATTGCTTAGCGCATTGTAAGCCGCCCTGAGTCTCCGGAGAAGGGCGGCATATAAATCAAATTAAAAAAATAAAATAAAATGATTCACTTAACAACCATGGCAAGAAAGGTCATAAAATGGGGGCAAAACTCACTTAACAACTCTCCTGCTTGGGAATGGAAATTTTGGCCTCATTTGCGGTCGTAAGCAGAGGTGGGTTGCACATATTCTTACTGCTGTTTCGCCCCGCATGCACGCGCCTTTCACGCATGCACCCGGCCTTGAAAACATGGCTAAATAGGACGGTATTACGCCGGGGCAGTGTGCCGCTACCTGTTCGAACCGGCTGAATACCACCATTGGCCGTAAGCTGAGGGCTACCTATGTTTCCGTTCTTTATCTTCCCCCAAATTCGTGCTTTCATAGTGTGGTTTTGATCAGCGATCACCAACTGGTGGAGTCCGCGAGAAAATTTTGGTGGTCCGCAGAAAAATTATTTGCATTTTTAACATTGCACTAAATCAGGGGTCCTTAAACTACGGCCCCTGGGATGGATACGTGCAATGGACGTTTTTTTTTTTTTTTATTGAAAAAGTTTTCAAATACAATTTTTTTCCCACATTTTTCTCCCCCCCTCTTCCCTAACCCCCCCTCACCACCCATCCCCCCCGTGACTTCTTCACAACAAAAACCTAATTCATAACAGATTATATAATATTTTATCATCCCCTTACTCCCTCCTCTAAATACTGACCCTTACTTACTAATAATATTATTAATATTATTACTTCCCCCTTTTACCATACATTTCAAAATATCATTCTACTATAACATTACATAATAACTTCTAATTTAACATAATAATATTTTTATAACTCCCGATTTAACAATAATCTGCCTTTTTCTCCTCCCCCATACTTATATCTGTATATTAATACAACATTTCATAACAACCTTCCACTTTAAAACTATATAATAAGTCCTGCTTTAACATTTAATCTTTTGTGTATATTAATATAACATTTCAAAGCAGCCTTCCCCATAAATCCTAATTTAGCATTTATTCAGCTCCATCCATTTGCTCCACTCCCATAAATATATCACTTAAGCATTCCTTTTCTTAAACTAAACAATCAGTTAACTAACCTATCTCCACCCACTTTCCTACCAAATTGCCATACACAACAATTCTTAATATCTTTAATCTACTGCCCACCCTACTAGAAAAAATATTCCGTTATATAGAAAAAATCAATAACTTTAAGTTTATAATCCATATAGTATCTTCTTTGATGTCTTTCCACTAGATTGTTGAGTACATCATCCATATTAGGGTAACATAGCATCCTAGTTGCAACAGATTGTTCAAAATCCTCAGTTATCATCTGCCCCCATCAGTAATAAATCTCCTCATATATATGGACGTTTGTGTTGTGCAGAGAGTCTCCCCCTTTGGGGTCTTTTTCTGTGGGTCGGAGGGAGGCAGAAATTCTGACTCGGGGTCTGCTTCGGCCCCCTGGTGTGGGGCTTTGGGTGAAGGTTGGAGGGAAGAGCCACTGGTGGCGAAGAGCCGGAGAGCCTTGTTCCAGTGGGACTGCATCATGGCATGGAACTGGCTGACCATCTCAGCCCTCTGAGCCTACAGGCGCCGGTACCTGGCCTTGCACTCCCAGGTCTTCCCTCTGCTTGGAAAGCCTATGCTCCTAGTCCTCAGTGAGGTGCTGCTTCTACTGAGCCTCCTCCTCGGCCAGATCCAATTTGAACTGAGCTGTTTTGCCAGCTCTTTCTCGTGGTGGATGCTTAGCTCCAGCAACTGCTTCCTGTTGGGGCCCTGAGGAGCCCAGGCGGGGAGGCGAGGAGCTGGCCACGCCCACCCAGTCACATGACCACCTAGCCACACCCACCCAGCCGGTCATTATGCAGATCATATTAGTGGTCCGCGGGATTTAAAATTATGAATTTAGTGGTTCGAAAGATTGGTGACCCCTGATTTAGATGATTCTATAACGGTTTTAGGTCCTGGAAATTGCGAAGATTTCTGTAGTGGTAGAAGGTTGCTCCAGTCAGAAATGGGCTGTATTTTTATTTTCCGCTTATTATGCCGTGATAATTTTCCATATGCTAGATGGCTTGTTTCATAGCAGTTTTTCACCACTTTTCGAAGGTTTGATGCCATTTTGCCGAGTGCTTCAATGCATTTTAAACTGATTTCCATTTTGGCTTGGGTTTTTTTTAACCGTCATCTTTGCCATGATCGCACTGGAGCAAACTGTAATAAGCAGAATTAAAAAAAAAAAATCAGCTTTTCCGACCTTATAAAATCTCTAAGCAATTGGGTGGATTAAAAACACAATACATCTAACGCCAGTTGTTAGACTTAACAATTAGATGACAGATCATTGGCAACTCCGATTTAAGTTAATCGTTTTATTTTCGTTTAAATTTTAGGCAGCTTTTTCTTCCTGAACTTTAAAAAGAAAAGACATTTTTGAATCTTGCCATATGCTAGTTCGGCAGGAATATCGCTTAAACTAAATGTCCTCAAGCATGTCTTTCCGTCATGCAAAATAATTCCTTTTATAAAAAAGCAAATTTTGATAAGCATTGTTGATGAACCGTGAGGTTGGTAATTCCAACTTTTCTCTAAGAAGCAATGAGTAAAAAAGCCTGATTATGTACTTTGCTGTAACTTGGAAAAAAATGCAGAATAACCAGAGTTGGAAGGGACCTTGGAGGCCTTCTAGTCCAACCCCTTGCTCAGACAGGAAACCCTATACCCGTGATGGCGAACCTATGGCACGCATGCCACAGGTGGCATGCAGAGCCATATCTGTGGGCACGTGAGCGTTGCTCTAGCTCAGCTTCAGTGGCCATGTGCGCACCGGCCAGCTGGTTTGCGGGCCTTCTGGGCCCACTGGAAGTCGGGAAACGGACCGTTTCCGGCCTCTGGAGGGCCTCCAGGGGGGTGGGGAAGGCTATTTTTGCCCTCCCCAGTGTCCAAGAAAGCCTCTGGAGCCTGGGAGAGCGAAAAACGGGCCTTCCGGGCTCACTGGAAGTTGGGAAATGGGCCGTTTTTGGCCTCCGGAGGGCCTCCGGGTGGGGGGGAGACTGTTTTCACCCTCCCCAGGCTCCAAGAAGCCTCTGGAGGGGAGAGCGAAAAACGGGCCTTCCGGGGTCACTGGAAGTTGGGAAATGGGCCGTTTCTGGCCTCCGAGGGGGTGGGGAAGGCTGTTTTTGCCCTCCCCGGGCTCCAAGAAAGCCTCTGGGAAAGCGAAAAAACGAGCCTACCGGGCCCACCTGTAACCTTTTTGCTGTCACGTGCCAAAAGTGGGGGGAATGGGGGGGTTTGTGCATGCATGTGCGGGGGGGCATTGAATTTTGGGTGTGGGCACACGTGCGTGCGACACCCCTCCCCTGCAACCTCCCTGCTTTTGGCACACGTTGGCAAATAGGTTAGCCATCAGTGCCCTATACCATTTCAGACAAATAGTTGTCCAATCTCTTCTTAACAGCCTCCAGTCATGGAGCACGCACAGCCTCTGGTGGCAAGCTGTTCCACTAGTTATTTGTTGTAATTATCAAGAAATTTCTCCTTAATTCTAGGTTGCTTCTCTCCTTGGATATTTACTTATTTATTTATTTTTTGTTCGATTTATATGCCGTCCTTCTCCGGAGACTCAGGGCGGCTTACAATGCGTTAAGCAATAGCCTTCATACTTTTGTATATACCTGCTTAGTAGGGCTTTTGCGCCCCCCCCCAAAGCGGTGTTCTTTTTTATACAAAGTCAGTTTATTGCACCCACAATCCGGGTCCTCATTTTACCTACCTCGGAAGGATGGAAGGCTGAGTCAACCTTGAGCCTGGTGAGATTTGAACTCGCAGTAATTGCAGACAATTACAACATATACTTTTCCTCCGTTGCTTCTTGTCTTGCCTTCCGGTGCTTTGGAGAATAGGTTGACCTCTCCTTCTTTGTGGCAACCCCTCAAATATTGGAAGACTGCTATCATGTCCTGCCCAATCCTTCACTTCTCCAGACTGGACATACCCAATTCCTGCAACCGTTCTTCATATGTTTTAGCCTCCAGCCCCCTAATCCTCTTTGTTGCTCTTCTCTGCACTCTTTCTAGAGTCTCAACATCTTTTTTACATCGTGGCGACCAAAACTGAATACAGTATTCCAAGTGTGGCCTTACCAAGGCCTTCTAAAGTGGTATTAACACTTCACGTGAGCTTGATTCTCTCCCTCTGTTTATGCAGTTTCCGACCAATGCTGAAATATAATCTCTGGTGTGCAGAAGAAGAAGAAGAAGAAAAAAACCCTTAATAAATTGACTGTTCCTTTAGAAGCCAGAATTCAATATTGGCTCTCTAAACTGGCAGAATCGTTGTGGCTCTTCGAGCCTCAAGAGGTTGAATATGCGAGCTGCGAATCGATGGCTTAATTGATCCATTATTTCTGTTCACAAGATCTATTTAATACGGCAGCAGGAACCTGCTTGTCAATCCATTATGGATGGCAAATGATCTGTAGGAGAGCCGAATGCAAAAAAACCGATGGAAAAGCTTATTTGATGTACGTTTACGAAAACTTTAGCCGTTTGCTGCTTTCCGTATTCTCCGATGTACGGCTTTCGACGGTGTTTCTTTGAACATAAAGGCTTCCTCCAGACTTCATTCCTGATGGATACCTGGATGCATCCCTTCCCCTGGGCTGGCGGTTTTTTCCGAAACCCACAAAACTAAACTTCCCAATCTGCTTGAAAAAGTTTCCGGTGTCCTCCCTGAGGATACACGTAGTCTTCGACTTACGACTGCAACCGAGGGCCCAATTTCCGCGGCAGTGGTTAAGGGAGTTTCGTCCCGTTGTACGACCTTTTTGTCACAGTTGTTAAGAGTCTCACTGCCATTGTAAAGTGTAAGCCGCCCAGAGTTACCTTGAGGTCAGATAGGCGGCTGATAAATTTTACAAATAAGTAAATAATGAGTAAGTAAGCAAGCTTGGTGGTTTTACTGTAGACGTTTCTTGCAGATGTTTCATTACCCAACTAGGTAGTGATATCGTGATCATCATCTGATGCAGATGTTAGCTAGTTGAGTAAGGAAACATCTGCAAGAAATCAGCCAAGTTCAAAGAACACCAACTTCCACACAATCGTTCTTCTCCTCCTTGTCCTCTCCTCTCCTCCCTTCTAGCACTGATGATGTTACCTAGTTGGGTCATGAAATGCCTGCAAGCAAACAACCAGGCTCGGAGAACTCCAAGGACCCCACAGTCCCCCTCCTCCTCCTCCCTCCACAATCAACTCTCCCAGTGGTAAAATCACTGGAGCCTGAGTGGCGTAGGAGGCTAATGCCTCCTACTAAGGCAGCATTTAACATCCAGCTGCCTGCAATTACTGGGGGTTCAATTCTCACCAGGCTCAAGGTCGACTCAGCCTTCCATCCTTTCTAAGGTGGGTAAAATGAGGACCCAGTTTGTGGGGGCAATAAGCTGACTTTGTATAAAAATATACAAAAGGATGAAGGCTATTGCTTAACGCATTGTAAGTCGCCCTGAGTCTCCGGAGAAGGGCGGCATATAAAAATAAATAAAAAAAATCAGTTTTTTTTTTTACTACCGGTTCTGTGGGCGTGGCTTGGTGGGCATGGCAGGGAAGGCTATTGCAAAATCTCCATTCCCACTCCACTCTGGGGCCAGCCAAAGGTGGTATTTGCCAGTTCTCCAGACTATTTGAAATTTCCGCTGCCGGTTCTCCAGAACCTGTCAGAACCTGCTGAATTTTCACCCCTGCCCTCTCCCTTCTAGCACTGATGATGTTTACCTAGTTGGGTCATGAAATGCCTACAAGAAAACATCCAAGTTCTGAGATCACCAAGGACCCCACAGCCCTCCTCCTCCTCCTCCTCCTCCTCCTCCT
Source organism: Pantherophis guttatus (assembly GCF_029531705.1). Next base: position 3,241,578 of record NW_026844109.1, read on the forward strand.
CCTCCTCCTCCTCCTGTTCCTGTTCCTCCTCCTGTTTCCTCCTCCTCCTCTCTCCACAATCCCCTCTCCCTTCTAGCACTGATGATGTTACCTAGTTGGGTCATGAAATGCCTGCAAGAAAACCACCCAGCTTAGAGAGCATCAAGGTCTCCAACGGTCAATCCTGAGCTACTAAAATGCTCTTGGATCGATAGCTGCTTATCTCTTTAGACGATATAACACGGTGCTCATGATTTTCAGGAGTTTGCCTCTGAACATTGGCAATCAGATTTATCGTATCTTCTGGGCGTGTTTATTATTTTGGGGCCTGTCCGGATGTTCTGGCTGGGAAGGTCAGCAAGCAGTCTGGGGAAAGCTGGTTTGCGAGATCATGTCCAAAAATCCATAACGAGACCGGATCACGACTCGAAAGCGTCCATTGCACCCCGTTGGCCGTCTTGCTCGGGAGCACCTGAACACGCCTGTTCCTTCCCTGAGGAACTGGCACCGAAGTCGTGGTTGCATCTGTAGTCACCGCGGAATGCCAACATTAGCCAGATGTTAATGTGACCGAGCTGTGGTTTGGCCAACGTGACAGCAAATCGTCCTCGTTCTCCCACGGATTTTAGAGCACTTGGTGTTGTGCGCGAATGGCTTCATTTCCTTTGGTGTCTTCCCAAAGTTTCCTCCCAAAGTTTGAAACAGATGTTCCAAGCGTGGCTAATTCGGCAGTCTAATAGACTTGGCTTGCCACTGCTGTTGCTTTGAGTGCCTCCCGTACCCAGCATCCTACTGCGATGCCTTTAATCGTCCAGCCCCATAAAAAGCAAACGGTAAAATTGCTCCTCGATTTCAAATCTGCCTTTCCTACTTTTCCTTGCATCTGACGGAGCTCCAAGATGTCAGGTTGTTTCAATTGCCCGTTTGCAGGCAGTTGGTCCTTTTCTTTCCAGGGCTCCAAGATAGCTGGGATAAAACAGAACTCCTAAAGGAGAAGATTTGTGGCTCAGGGTTGAAATTTATTTATTTATTTATTTGTTTGTTTGTTTGTTTGTTTGTTTGTTTGTTTATTTGTTTATTTATATATTTATATATTTATATATTTATATTGATTGATTGATTGATTGATTGATTGATTGATTGGTTCGATTTATATGCTGCTCTTCTCCAGAGACTCAGGGCAGCTTACAATGCGTTAAGCAACAACCTTCATACTTTTGTATATACCTGCTTAGTAGGGCTTTCGCCCCCCCCCCAAAGCGGTGTTCTTTTTTTATACAAAGTCAGCTGATTGCCCCCACAATCCGGGTCCTCATTTTACCTACCTTGGTAGGATGGAAGGCTGAGTCAGCCTTGAGCCTGGTGAGATTTGAACTCGCAGTAATTGCAGGCAGCTGGTGCTACTTAACAGCACTTTAGTCTGCTGCGCCACCAAGGCTCTTGGTGCTCTCTGAGCTTGGTTGTGTACTGGCAGATGTTTCATAACCCAACTAGGTAATAATATCGTCAGTGTTCGAAGGGAGGGGGGTTTGCAGAGGAGGAGGACTGTGGGGTCCTTGGCGTTCTCTGAGTTTGGTTGTTTTCTTGCAGGCGTTTCACGACCCAACTAGGTTACATCATCAGTGCAAGAAGCGAGGAGGGTTTGTGGAGAGGGGGAAAGAGGAGGAAAGGAAGAGGAGAGGAGCATTCGATAAAGTAGACCACAACCTATTTCTTGATAAGGTAGACCAGGGGTCTGCAACCTTAAACACTCAAAAGAGCCATTTGGACCCGTTTCCCACAGAAAAGAAAACACCGGGAGCCACAAAACCCTTCCTGTGCCTGACTATTTCTTGAACCGCCACAAAACTAGCAGATGTAGTTGAATTAAACGTTCTGTTTTCTTCTGAAACTTTTCTTTTCTTGGATTTATCCATGGCTGGTGTTCTGGGGGTTGAAAAGCTCAATAAATCAGGTGCTGGCGGATGTCACACATTGGCGGTTGTGACGCACATTTTGAGTGACAGGGAGCCGCAACAGAGGGGTGAAAGAGCCACATGCGGCTCCAGAGCCGCAGGTTGCTGACCCCTGAGCTAGACAAATGTGGGATAGACAGCATCACCACCAGATGGATTTGTACCTGGCTTACAAATCGTACTCAACAAGTAGTCCTTAACAGTCCTACATCCACATGGAGGGGAAGTAAGCAGTGGGGCACCACAAGGTTCTGTCTTAGGCCCAGTACTCTTCAATATCTTCATAAATGGCTTAAATGAGGGGATAGAAAGGGAACTTATTAAATTTGCAGATGACACTAAGCTGCCATCTTGGTGGTTTTCTTCCAGACGTTTCGTTAACCAGCTAGGTAACTTCATCAGGGCTAAAAAGGTTGTGGGAAGGGGGAAGAGGATGAGGACTGCGGGGTCCCTAGTGTTCTCTGAGCTTGGTTGTTTCCTTGCAGATATTTCATTACCCAACTAGGTAACATCATCAGTGCTAGAAGGGAGCGGGGTTTGTGGCAATGGTGGTGATGGAGGAGGAGGAGGAGAAGTACGACCGTGGCGTCCTTGTTACTCTCTAAGCTTGGTTGTTTTCTTGAAGATGTTGCATTATTCAAGCTAGGTAACATCAGTGTTAATGCTAGCAAACGAAACCCCCTTGGTATTTTTTCCTTTTTGGGGGCGTGTAACAAAGGTGTAAAACATCAGCTGAAGCTTGGCCATTGCTCCTTTTCATTTCTCTTTGGTGGTTGAGTCCTTAGAGACAAAACTGAAGCTTGAGAAGATCCTTCTGGAGAATGGATGCAGGGGCTGGAAGCGAAAGCAGTTGGAAGCATCTCAGCAACTTTCCTTTATTTATTAGAGGTCGTAGAGATATGCTCTTAATTGAGCTTGGTTATTTTCCGGCAGACGTTTCACCACCCAACTAGGTAACATCATCAATGCTCCAATGTAGTAGAATTTTCTGTCTGTTTATATACAGTGACTTGTCCTTGGTGGGGATGTTCTTAGTGGTTCCTTGATTGTGCAGTTGTTCATTGGTAGTTGGTGGTTCCTTGATAGGGGTATTGTTTGCGAGCAAACCCCACTCCATAGTAGCACTGATGATATCATCTAGTTGGGTAATGAAATGTCTCCAAGAAAGCAATTTAGCTCAGAGAGCACCAGGGAGCTTACAGTTCAGCCCTGAGTTACAAATATTATTGTCAGGGTTCCAGGTAATAACTCCATTGAAAGCAGAACTCTGAGACAGGCAGACTCCTCAAAGAACAATTTTGCTGGAGATATCCTATTGGCACAAACTGGTGAAAACCGACTCTGAAAGTTCCCGCGGTTTTCACCTGTGATTGAAAAGTGAAAGTTCCCCCTTTCCCCAAACGATCAGTCACATTGTCCAATCAAGGTGCTGGCTCGTTGCCTGGTTACCGTGCTCCTCCTCCTCCTCTCCAGCCACCTGTTGAATGTCCTTGGTTCCCACAGGAAACTATTTCGTTTTGGCTACAAAACCCGCATCTAACTATGTTCCCCCTCCCTATCCCTCCTTTGCATTGTGGCAACCCTGAAGCCTTCAAAATGGGCCCAGCCAGGTTCGCTTCAGAGTTATATTATATTGGTACATGTTTTTAAGCCACATTCAAGGTCCTGGTTGTCACCTTTAAAGACCCACCTGGCCCGAGAACAGATTATTTGAAGGGTCATCTTCTCCCAGTCCTATCTATCCGACCCACCAGAGCAGGAAGGCAGGGTCCCCTATCTTAAGGAGGTCCTTCTGGCAGGACCAAGAAGAAGGGCCTACTCTGGGGTGGCTCCCTCCCTGTGGAACATCATAAGGACTGGCCCCACCTGGAACTCTTTCACAACGTCCTGAGGACGTGGTTTGGCCATTGGGCCTGGGGACCCCCAGAGTGGGATGATGACCATCGAGTGGCTGGTCTGATTGTTATCATCAGTGTGTGTGTTATGTGTGGGTGGGTTTATTGAATTTTGTATTGAATAATGTTATAATAGAATAACACAGTTGAAAGGGGCCTTGGAGGTCTTCTAGTCCAACCCCCTGCTCAGGCAAGAAACCCTATACCGTTTAAGACTAATGGCTGTCCAGTCTCTTCTTGAAAAGCTCTAGTGTTGGAGCGCCCACAACTTCTGGAGGCAAGTCATTCCACCGATTAATCATTCTCACTATCAGGAAATTTCTCCTTAGTTCCAGGTTGCTTCTCTCCTTGATGAGTTTCCATCCATTGCTTCTTGTCCTTCCTTCAGGTTCTTTGGAGAAGAAATTGACCCCCTCTTCTTTGGGGCAGCCTTTCAAATATTGGAAGACAGCTATCATGTCACCCCTCATCCTTCTCATCAAAGTAGATATTAAACAGCCCCTTAGTTATTGGAATATCTAATTTTATTTTATTTTATTTTATTCATTTCATTTTCTTCTTATTATTTATTCATTAAACATGAAAGTCAACTGAACATTCAAAAATGCACCACAAATACCATTGACCGGTGCTAATGGTTGATACGGGTTGCTGCCAGCGTCCTAGGGATCAACCAAGTACCTACTTAAGATGTACGGTGTTCCGAGTAGCGCAGTGTTTTTGCAGTTCCGCTGGTGTTATTGTAGGAAGCTGCAATTTCTTGATGTGTTTTGTAAAATTCTTGGACATAGTACCAAGTGCCCCAATGACAATGGGTATCACTGTGACATGTTTCATCCATAATCGGGTAGTTTCGATGGGCAGGTCGCAATATTTTGTGATTTTTTCCAGTTCTTTTTCTTTGGCTCTGGCGTCTCCTAGTACCGCGATGTCAATAAATTGTATGTTTCGGTTTTCGACAACTGTGATATCTGGCGTCTTGTGTTCCAAATGACGATGACTCCTCCTCCTCCTCCTCCTCCTCCTCCTCCTCCTCCTCCTCCTCCTATTATTATTATTATTATTATTATTATTATTATTATTAGTTAATCTTTAGTGAGATTCACAGCCTTTGAGACTGGTTAATAGCTCAGCAGCTCGAGTCCTAACCAAGGACCTAGGAACTGTTAAGGTATCGTTGGAGGATGTAAGCTGTTCCGAGTAAGGTGGTTTTTTGTAGAGTCAAAATGTTCAAGTCCGGCAAATTTAGAATTTCTAAATAGTGGGGTAGCCCTTTGGGTATTGCTCCGAGGGCTCCAATTACAATCGGGACAACACACGATTTCTTTTTCCATAGTCGCTCAACTTCAATTTGCAAGTCCCGGTACTTTGTGATTTTTCTTGTTTAATTATTATTATTATTATTATTATTATTATTATTATTATTATTATTAGAAGTAGGAGGAGTAGTAGTAGGAGTAATAATAATAATAATAATAGTAGTAATAATAATAATAATAATAATAATAATAATAATAGTAATAGTAATAATAATAGTAATAATAATATTTTTAGTAAGCTGCCTGGAGTCACCTTCAGTGAGTTGGTTGGCTGTATAAATGTTCTTAATACATTTTTTTGGGAAAAAAGATAAAATATTCCCCAGTGCTTTGTCTTCTCTGCATCGACCCCTTCCTTCAGGGTGGACTTCTTGCTTCTTAAGGCTGCTAAGGGGAAGGAAAGGACAGGGAGTCGGGGTCCTGTCTCTTCCCTTGCCAGAGCTGCTCTAAAGGTGGGGGAAGTTTTTTCCCTTCCTGCCTCTATTAAAGCCCATTTGACTCTGCAGATGTCTGGCCAGCTTCTAACTCAAAGGTGCAGCTAAATCCAGATTTTGTTGTGGCCTGTCGGCCGCCAGTCCCTCCAGCAGCCGAATCAGAGGAGGAGGAGGAGGAGGCATGGGAGTCAGGGTCAGCATCAAAGCAACCTGAGAGCTCTGAGGAGGAGCTGGCAGAGAGAGAGACAGAGGTGGAGCCTGGGCCATCCGTCAGCCCTCGGATGGAGAGTCAACAACCCCCAGGTCTGGAGGTGGCTGATGAGGAAGAGGAGGAACAGCTGAGTCCAGAGCCTGATGCGCAGAAGGCAGAGGAGAGGAGAGCAGTGGAAATCTATGGACTGGTCCTTGGGATGGAAGAGCCACCGCTGCTAGCGAAGCCCCACCCTAGCTCTGGGGATAAAAGGCAGGGGACGGAGATGAATAGATGTGGCAGACAACTATTCATCTCCCCTGCCGGACAGACTTGTTAGCCTGCGGTGAGAGAGAAACTTCTAACTGGGGCTGCTGGCGCTCCTAATAAAGGAATCTTTTGAGTTCACTTGAGAGGGTTTGTCGTGTTTGGGGAGCTGGCTCGGAACAAGTTTATCCCAAAAGCAATTTAGGAATCCATCCTATCTCGCCTTCCTCTTCCCCGTCACTGCTGTTGCTTAAACACATCCATATGGCAGCCTTATCGCCGCCTTTTTTTTAAATGGTCTCTTAATTGGACAAATATCATTAGAGATGAAGCTACTGTACGAACCAGGGTTTATGGCCCCATCTTAAAAACAAAAAGAAATCCGATAAACAGGCATGCTTACCTAAATTTATGTCAAAATAGCATCAAAGGCTTTGCTGGAAAAAAAAAATATATTGCAGGAAGCGAGTTTTGAAATCCCAGCAAGTTAGTGGGGTCAATCCAGGGACAAAATTAAAGCTTCAGTGCTTTTCCTTGGTAGAAAAGGAAATTAAGGACAAATTAAGGACAATTAAAGCATTGCTGGCTGTTACCCATTGCTTTTGCTAGCTTAAATAAGTGGCATGTATTAGAGGTTGTGCTTTTGAGTAAATACTCCGTCATGTCACAGAAACAAAGATAATTAGGGGACTGGAGGCTAAAACATACGAAGAACACTTGCAGGAACTGGGTATGTCTAGTTTGATGAAAAGAAGGACCAAGGGTGACATGAGAGCAGTCTTCCAATATTTGAGGGGCTGCCCCAAAGAAGAGGGAGTCAAGCTGTTCTCCAAAGCCCCTGAAGGCAGGACAAGGAGCAATGGGTGGAAACTAATCAAGGAGAGAAGCAACTTAGAACTAAGGAGAAATTTCCTGACAGTGAGAACAATGAATCAGTGGGACAACTTGCCTCCAGAAGTTGTGAATGCTCCAACACTGGAAGTTTTTAAGAAGAGATTGGACAACCATTTGTCTGAAATGGGATAGGGCAGTGATGGTGAACCTATGGGGCGCGTGCTGGAAGTGGCACGTAGAGCCATCTCTCCAGGCACGCCAGCTGTAACCCGTTGTTCTTTCAGGTCCAGTGGCTGATGCCCAGATGCACAGAAGGCAGAGGAGAGGAGAGCAGTGGAAATTTTATGGCCTGCGCGGGAGCGCTGAAAACCCAAAGAGCAGGTTACCAGTGTGCATGCACACGCCAGAAAGCAGAAGCTCCCGCGCACTCGAAGACCAGCTGGCTGGCACGCATCTATTCATCTCTGTCCCCTGCCTTTTATCCCCAGAGGTAGGCTGGGGCTTCACTAGCAGTGGTGGCTCTTCCGTCCCAAGGTCCAGCTCATAGATTTCCACTGCTCTCCTCTCCTCTGCCTTCTGCACATCTACGTGTCAGGCACTGGACCCAGCTGTTCCTCCTCCTCCTCATCAGCCACCTCCAGACCTGGGAACTGTTGACTCTCCATCTGAGGGCTGACGGACAGCCCAGGCTCCGCCTCTGTCTCTTTCTCTCTCTCTCTGCCAGCTCCATTCCCTCTTCCTCCTCAAAGCTCTCAGGTTGCCCTGATGCTGACTCCCACTCTCCTTCCCTTCCTCCTCTGATTCGGCTGCCAGAGGGGCTGGCTGCTGACAGGCCAAAGCAGAGCCATTTGTTTAGTGACTGTTTGAAAAAACAAGGGCACTGAAAAATGTGGCTTCTGACCACTGCTCACATTTAGAATCGGTCCTCAGATTTATAACCATCCTAGCATTCCCCCATGCTTACGTGCCCAAAATTTGGGTGCATGGCAACCGGCGTCTATTTACGGTGATTGTAGCATCCTGGGAATGGAAGCACCATTCGGGACACTTCCACAAGGAAAGTGGACTTCTGACAAGCAAAGTCCATTGGGGGAAGGGAGAGGAAGCTGGACTGGCTTAACGACCTCATGATTCGTTTAACAACTGCAGTGATTCGCTTAAGAAGTGTGGCCAAAAAATAAAAAAAAATCTGGTAATATCAGATGCAACTCAACTGGGCTTGCTTAGCGATGAATATTCTGGGCCCTATCGTCGTAAATCAAAGACTGCCTGTATTCCAACAAGATTTTGTCTGGTTTATAGAAGAGACCGGTGCAGATCTGCAAAGAATAAGAGAATAACAGCATTGGAAGGGATCTTGCAGGTCATCTAGTCCAACTCCCTGCTCAGGCATGAGACCTTATACCATTCTGGAGCAATGGTTGTCCGATCTCTGCTTAAAAACCTCCAGTGTTGGAGCATTCACAACTTCTGGAGGCAAGTCGTTCCACGGGTTAAATTTTTCTCAATGCTAGGAATTTTTTCATTAGTTCTAGATTCTCAGTGTCTTGTAAAATAACCCTTTACAATCATAGGATAATAGAGCTGGAAGGGACCTTGGAGGTCTTCTAGTCCAACCCCCTGCTGAAGCAGGAGACTGTATTCCATTTCAGACAAGTGGTTGTCCAGTCTTTTCTTTAAAAAAAAAAAACCCCTCCAGTGATGGAGCAGCCACAACCTCCTGGATTGAATCTCCAAAAGTCAAAGCAGAACAAGCTTCTTTTAAAAAGTGTCCCAAGATTCAGCAGGAAAATGGGACTATCCCCGGTGGGAATACTACTTCAAAAAGGGTTTTCTCCTTGACTTAGCTGCTAATTCTCAGCGTATCTTTGATACTTGGGAGCCCATAATAGGACAGATTATGGCTGCGAAAAGGTTCCATTAGCGAGCAGGGCTATTTTTCAGATAAAACTGCTGTGAGCACGGACTGGAAATAGCCTAGATGTGTGAAGATGGTTAATTTTTTGGGGTGGGTGGGATGTCTGGTGCTATTAGAAAATCAGAGTGCATGCAGAAAACGGTGGCAACCCCCCCCTCCTACAGGCACAATTATCTTAACTCTATTGAAGTTGCAGGAAGTGCTTGGTGACTCTTCAAGCATTCAGTTTTTTGCTGTTTTCTCTCCCCCCCCACCCCCCCATGAGATGGCAATACAGGAATCAACTTTAGACATATACTATATTTTTCGGAATATAAGACACACTTTTTCCCTCCTAAAAGAGGCTGAAGATTTGGGTGCGTCTTATACTCTGAATGTAACCTCGCCTGTCCGCTGCCCCCCCCCCTTTGGCCTTTGCATGTCTTCTTCCTGGCTGCAGAGATTGCCACCGACAATGGCTTGTGTTTTTGGGCTCCCCGCATCGCTTTTTCAGCCTCCAAACCCTCCGTTTGAGAGCCCTTCAAGGCTACGGGGATCGCCAAAGCACATCACCACCGGTCACCCCCCAAAAATGCAACATGTTTGGAGGCTGAAAACACAACGCGCGGTGCCCAAAATGGCTACCCAGAACAGCTGCTGCCTTCTCTTACCCCTTCCGTGCTTTGCCTGCTTTAGTCACTGGAGCTCCCTCCAATGATCAGCTGTGCTTTTGAAGCTGGTTTTCCGCCCCAACGCGAGCGAAGCGATCTTCCGTGCTTTGCCTGATTTTCTAATTGCTGCTCCCTTCAATGATCAGCTGTGCTTTTGAGGCTGTTTTTTAGCCCCAACCAGCCCCAACCTCAAAACCAGCAAGCGAAGTAATGTGCTGAAGCTGACCAGGCTAAGGACGCTAGCCAGATGAATACCTGGTAGGCAGAAATTCTTTTTTCCTATTTTCCTCCCCAAAAACTAAGGTGCATCTTATACTCCGGTGCATCTTATACTCCAAAAAATACTTAAAGTTTAGTACTTGAGTTAAAGTTCAGTACTTGCATTTTTTGTTCTCCTGATTTTGCTCTGCCAGCATCCAGAGTCAAAGTTTCTTATAATTCTTAAAATTGCATTGCTGGTGTGGTCACGACCCCTTGTTCTGCATAAAGCAGACTCGTCCCGGATCCGGAGCAGTGAAGGGCTTTCAGGGAGCTCTTACCCTGCAAATTCCAGGCTTAAAAAAAAAACCTGGGGGTCTAGGGGAGCTCTACCCAGACCCTTCTGCTCTTGTCTCCCTTTTTCCCTAGGGGACAGTTTTGAGCCGTTAAACAGCTGATTTTCGCTGTTCTAGTGGCAAACGGAATGGCGGGGCTGGAGCTCCTAAAGGAGCGTCCATCGGGGTTCGTGGAGCCACCGGAAGTTGATTTGAATATTGCCTTTGAATCAGTAGAGGGCAAATCTATAAAGGCCACACACGGAATCCTGCACCACATGACCAAAAAAAGATGTTGAAACTTTGGGGATGGGTGGGGGGAAGTGCAGAAAAGATAAACTAGGATGATTAAAGGCCTGGAGACTAAAACATGCGAAGAACGGTTGCAGGAATTGGGACTGGCCAGTCTAGAGAAAAGAAGGACTAGGGGGGACATGATAGCAATATTCCAGTATTTGAGGGGCTGCCCCAAAGAAGAGGGGGTCAACCTATTTTCCATAGCACCAGAAGGCAGTAGAAGAAACAATGGATGGAAACTAATCAGGGAGAAAAGCAACCTGGAATTAAGAGAAACTTCCTAACAGTGAGGACAGTTAACCAGTGGAACAGCTTGCCACCAGAAGTTGTAGGTGTTCCCATCATTGGAGGTTTTTAAGAAAAGACTGGGCAGCCACTTGTCTGAAATGGTATAGGATGTCCTGCTTGAGCAGGGGGTTGGACTAGAAGACCTCCAGCTCTATTCTGATTGAAATTGAAAAATATTTAAACAGATACAAACAGATTAACAGTGTTGGAAGGGACCTTGTAGGTCATCTAGTCCAACCCCCCACCCAAGCATTTCATGGGTCTACTTCTGGGTTAATCTACCCAGTTCGCAACTTGTGTCAATGTGATATCTGGGATCGCTTTATGCGATGGCCTGTTTCATTCAGAAGTTGGCAGATATTGAAATCTATTTCACACAAAAAAAATAACGTTGAGTTACACCGTGGTGCATTTTCCTTCTCCTTTCTCTTTCTCCTTTCCTGTCCCTTCTTGAATGGCTGAAATGCAAAAATTTCTCCTTTTGTTTTTAGTTTGTTTTGATAGCCCTCTGCCCACCCCCACCCCGTTTCCATTTTCGCTAGGGGAGGGACTGCGGACCGGTCCTTTGCTGTTTCCAGGTCGGCCCCCCGGGCCAGCTCTAAGCCCCCCATGGGCCAGATCCCCCCCCCCCCAGGCCTTGAGTTTGACCCCTCTGCTCTAGATAATAGAGCCCTCCCCCCCCCCCCATATTTGCTTACGGAAGTTGAAAGATGGGTTAATTCAACATACCGCACTACTTTCTCTACCGGTTCACAAATGTGCCCGGCCCCGCATGCGCCCGGCCTTCCATGCATACGCTTTACTGGCGTGTGTGCGTTTCCTCGCATGCACCCGGCCTCAAAAATGTGACTACGTAGGATGGCGTTGTGGCCCGTCAGTGGCCTGTGCAGTTAGTAGCTGATTCCGACAGTGAGGAGGCTGGTGTGGTGCTGCGCCAGCAGCCTGTGCAGCTGGCACTCGAGTCAGACAATGAGGAGGCTGGAGAAGATGTGGTGCCAGAGGCGGGGATTCAGCCAGGGCCTTCAGAACCTCCAGAAGCTCCTTTAAGTGAAGAGGAGGAAGAGGAGGAGCCTCTTCTCAATGCATGAGCGCACAGAGCTGCCAAAAGGCAGGAGTGGCTCCTCAGGAAGAGGTCTCAAGAGTAAGGCTTGGGGCTAATTGGCCACTCCCCTAGCCTATTTAAGGAGGAACGCCGACTGAAGCAATTTGTAGGGAACAACTTTAGTTCATTCTCCTTCGCGTCTGGATTCTCTGCAAATTGCTTCTGGGCTTTCTGCCAACCTTAGTAAGATTGTGATTACTTTATCTTTGGCTTCTTGTAGGGTGTTAAGAAAGTTAATCAGGGTTCCCCAGGCAACCTGAAGACCTGGTGGACTTCAATTCCCAGAATTTCCCCAGCCAGCTCTGCTGGCTGGGGAATTCTGGAAGTTGCAGTCCACCCCTCTGGTTTGAGAATCCCTGTTTTTAGAACATCGGATCTTAAGAAACCTCCTTCCAGCGCTTGAACGACGATTGATCCTCGTAGCCGAGAAAAGCGGTGAAATTATCAATAGGCATCTGGCCTGCCAAAATAGTATATATATATATATCACGCAACAATTAGCCGAGCTCCGTTTCCTCTTGCCTAATATCCTAAAGCAAGCAAGCCATGTTTTTTGAAGCCTGTCATTTTGATGTGACTTCTTTTTTCTTTTTCTTTTTCCCCCCGAGTTTGTCGGGAAAGCAGAAAAAAAAAAAAAGAGAGAGAGAGAGAGAGAGAGAGAGAGAGAGAGAGAGAGAGAGAGAGAGAGATGCTGTCAGGATCTAAGACTTACATCTCCTGGAAAGAAGAAGAAAAAAAAAAAGAGATAGAATTGATTTCTCTTGTACCGTCTGCCCTGATACCGAAATTGTTCTAACACAGCATTGGCTGCGTCTTATCTGTTTTATTGGCAAGGGCGATGATTAAAGCCGGGTTTTTCTGCCTATTTCCTTGGCAACTCCTGCCTTCTTTTTTTTTTTTTGACTCTTGATATCGGTAGCTTTGGGTTAATTAAATGGGGGCTCTGATCGGAGTTAAGGGTGTATAATGATAACTCTCCCCTTGTTAACAGCTGAGGCAAAGCATCACAGTGCGGGGATGAGCCGCAAAGAAATCTAATACATAAAATGAAAATAAACCAAAGAAATGCGGGATGGATATTAGTTCTCTTTTGCTCTGAAGCGTCAGATTCCTATTGCTGCTCAGTTTTAATTGGTGCTCATTGCTGTTTATTCCTCTGGTAATTGAAGATGCATTTGCCAACGGATGAAAAGCAAATTACGAGTTAACTTGTGGAGTCGATCTTCCTTAACATCTGGCTGGGAAAACATCTCTTGACAGGACCCAGTGATGTCAGGTCGCTCAATTTTAGGAGCGTCTTCTCAATTGCTATACAGCGGTAAAAGAAAAAAAAACATTTAGCTTTTAGGGTCCCTTGATCTAGATTTCTTTATTTAACCAATTCTTAATTTCCTAAATCTCCTATATAGGACTCTGGGTGGCTCATCTTTGAAAAAAAAAAAGAATTAATAAAGGCAACCAGAGCTGTTTTTTTTAAAAAATCAAGAATAACATACAATAGCAACCGAGAAGACTCACAGTCACTTGATGTAGGAGAAAGGCAGGCAGAGCCTGCAGGGGGAGTCAAGAGAGCAATCAGCTTGGAATCCTTACATTCCCACAAATGGTTTAGGCCAGTGGTGGTTAACCTTTCCAACAACGAGTGCCGAAACTGGAGCACGCATGTGCACACGTGCACATGCCGGAGCACCGGAACCTAGAAGAGAGCAGCTGGCTGTTGTGCATGCATGCAGCGGCCAGCTGCTCTTCCAGGTTCCGTCACGCGCATATACGCCAGCCAGCTGGTTTGGCGCGCATGCACACCAGCCAGCTGCACTCTTCCAGGTTCTGGTGCGCACATGCACGCCAGCCAGCTGGTCTTTCTGCACAGACCAGCTGGCTGTTGCACATGGATGCAGCGGCCAGCTACTCTTCTGGGTTCCATTACACGCATATGCACCAGCCAGCTGCTCTCTTACAGGTTCTGGTGCGTACATGTACGCCAGCCAGCTGGTCTTTGCGTGAAGATCAGCCGGCCTTTGCGCATGCACGCCGGACCAGCTGGCCGGCACGTACGTGCGTGACGGAACCTGGAAGAGCACCTGGCGATGGCGCACGTGCCCACAGAGAGGGTTCTGTGTGCCACCTCTGGCAAGCATGCCATAGGTTCTCCATCATGGGTCTTGGCCCAACCCCTCTCTAATCTCGTGTCAGTTTAGTGCTGACTGTTAATTGACTAGATTCTTGTAAATCAGTAAAACATCTTCATTAGAGCCTTAATCTGTCAGAATAGAGCTTGGAGGTCTTCTCGTCCCAACCCCTTACTCAAACAGGAGACCCTACGCCATTTCAGACAAGGTGTCAGGTTTCGATGCTATCTCAAAATAAATGAATTTCCAAACTGCCGATCTTTGAGGAAATTTTCTCTTTATTGAGCATAGTGATCTGTCCCTGGCTCTTTCGCGGTCAGCACTGACCTTTGCCCTCCAATCCCTCCCTTTCCGATCCCCAATTCTCTGCGTCTCATTGGCTATCTTCCAAGCCACTCTCCTCATCCCATCTCCGTCAGATCATAGGAATGTCCCCCTCCTCCCATCTCTGAGGAAACAGAATCTTCAGAGGAATTAAGTAGGCAAAAGTTCAAGCTTCTCCTCTCTTTTCATATGCCAGCGCTGGAACGCTGACACAAGGGTTTGTCCAGTCTCCTTTTAAGAGCCCCCAGGGATGGAGCTACCCTCAACCTCTGGAGCCCTTCCTCTAATTAATTTCCAGAATGAAAGAGTTGGAAGGAACCTTGGAGGTCTTCTAGTCCAACCCCTTGCTTGAGAAGGAGACCCTCTATAATTTCAGACAGGTGGCTTTCCAGGTCTCTTCTTAAAAACCTCCAGTGTTGGAGCTTCCACAATTTCTTTTGGCAGGACGTTCCACTGGTTAATTGTTCTTACTCTCAGGAAATTCCTCCTTAGTTCCAGGTTGCTTCTAGTTTCCATCCGTTGCTTCTTCTCCTGCCTTCAGGTGCTTTGGAGAATAGGTTGACCCCCTCTTCTTTATGGCAGCCCCTCAAATACTGGAAGACTGCTGTCACATCACCCCAGTCCTTCGTTTCTCCAGACTAGCCATACCCAGTTTCTACAAGTGTTCTTCATATGTTTTTGGCTCCAGACCTTTAATTATCTTAGTTGCTCTTCTCTGCATAATGTGTGATAAGAATCAGGGCCACGGCTTAATCTCCTCCTCCTCCTCCTCCTCCAGCACTGATGAGGTTACCCAGTTGGGCAATGAAACGTCTGCAAGAAAACAGCTAAGCTCAGAGAGCACCAAGGAGCCCTTCCTGTCAACCCTGAGCTACAAATATTCTCCTTTCTTAGCGTCTGAGATGGGGGCCTCCTCGGGTGAACCTTTGCTAACCCCTTTCAAAAGAAAGAATTGGATTTACTGCTTTTTTAAAAAATAAAATAAAATACCAAAGCGTCCCAATTAACTCGAGCTCTTTGCTTTGCTTGTATGGCTCTAACTAACCTTTAAGACAGCCACTCCCTTAATCAGCGATTCAGTTGTCCTGAACTAATCGGATTCCAGATGCTGTCCCACAAGCTCTTAAAAATTCTCCTTGCTGGAGAAATGGTAAGATATTGGGGGGGGGGATGTTTCCCTAAAAAAAAAAATGTCATTCCTATGAAATATAAACTTCCTCTTAGCCCTTTGCCTAAATGGTGATTTCTCACGTAGAGAAGAATTCAGCTGCATTCAGACAGAGCTTGTCAGCGGCTTACAGGTGTAACAATGAAAATATACTAGTATCGTGATGGCGAACCTATGGCACACGTGCCACAGGTGCCTCACAGAGCCCTCTCTGGGGCCACACCAGCTGTCACCCCAGCCAAGCTCCACCGACCATGTGTGTGCACCTCCTGCTGGCCAGCTGGTCTTCGGGTCTCTGCGGTACATGCGCGGGGGGTGGGGCCTTCCCCAATCTCCGCAGGTTCCCCCCCCAGCGCTCCCTACCTTTCTCCTCCATTTCTGCCGCCATTCTGTCCCCCTTCCTCACACAGGCAAACGTAATACCAAGCACGCCTGCCAATATTTTATTAGGTAAACAGATTAGAATTCCTGGCAGACCAAGGTTTTGGCAGCAAACTGCCGAATGCCTGCCAAGACCGTTTTCACTCCCATAAAGCAGAAGAGGACTTATCTTCAGTCCATTCCAGGAGCAACAAATTATCCACGAGACAAGAGTTTAGTCAATGTTCGGTCCAAAATATATCCAAGCCGAATTTCAGAGATCACGATGTGACTTTCAGGGTTTAACTTTGTCCGTCACAAAGCTTGAAGAGCAATCTCTCCCACTTTTATTCCTGGTGGGGCGTGGCTCCGTGACTCAGCTCAATCTCTGGCCCTCCCACGCCTCTTCCATTGCTGTGCACGCTTCTCCCTCTGACGCTGCCTGGGATCAAGCCAGGATTCATCCTCCTCCCTCCCTCTCTGTTGTTGTTCCGATATGCCTTCCTCCTGGCACATCCCAGGCTGTTCCTCCTGGCCTTCGGATGGAACCTGAGGCATTGCCAGAGAGGAGGGTCCTGGAGAGGGAGGCCTTGTCAGTTCCTCCCCATCACCTGCTGAGTCCTCTTCCTCTGTTAGGACAGGCTCGGGAGTCGGGGTCACAACAGCCGCCTGCACTAACCTGGAAGTCAAAACGGGGCAGGGGGTGTTGCGCGAGCCCCCCCTGCGCCCCGTTTTGGGCCTGGAAAGCCTCCTGCACCAACCTGGGGGGCAGGGCACATGTGCAGGGGATGCGGACGCATGCACGGGAGTGGGGTGCGCTCGCGTTGCATTTTGGAGATTGGGGCACGTGCGCCTGCATTTGTGTGCCCATGCGCTTTTGGCACTCGGCACCAAAAAGGTTAATCATCACTGTACTAGTATAAAGCATTAAAAGAATAAATAGGGGTCTTGAATTCAGACACCTACAGCTAATCATTCAGAAGACACAGGTGATCCTCGACTTACAACCATTTGTTGAGTGACCGAAGTTACAGCGGCACTGAAAAAAGTAACTTAGGACCGTTTTTCTCACTTAGCGACGGTTGGTGCCTCTCCGTGGTCATGTGATCCAAATTCAGGCGCTCAGCAGCTGGCATGTGTTTATGACGGCTGCAGTGTCCCGGGGTCGCGTGATCCCCTTTTGCAACCTTCTAACAAGCAGAGTCAGGGGGGAAGCCAGATTCACTTAACAACCATGTCCCTAAATGAATCAGTGCGGTGATTCACTTCACAACCGTGTTACTCGCTTAGCAGCTGTGGCGAGTCACTCAACAATTGTGGCAAGAAAGGTCGTAAAATGGGGCAGAACTCAGTGATCAGCTCTCTCGTTTAGCAATAGAAATTTGGGACTTCATTGTCATAAATCGAGGACTACCCGTACTCTGAACTTTTAAGCCCAATTTGAGTCTTTTCCCAGATCTCTTGGGACCACAATTCCATTTTCTTTTTCCTTCCCCTTTTCCTTCTCTTGGTTTTCCCTGACTTTTATTTTCCTTTGCATTTCACATTTTGATAAACAAAACTTGAAAATTTGAAACCGAAAATAAAATCATGCTTTTTTTCATAGGAGGACATTTCCCCCACTAACCATGTTAGTCTGCCATTATTCAGGTGGAATTCTCTTTACTTTGCCTTGAGCCCAGCAAGTCTTCTTCCCCCTTCTGATTTTCTTAATCACATTTGGGCTCATAAATTCTCCATTGCATTAACCCGCCTAACACGATTTTATGAATACCCGTACAGATGTTCTTCCTAGCTTTGGTGTCTGTGATGCCCTTGTTATTATTTTTCTACTACTACTCCTTCTATCCAGCAGTAGCTTTAATCTCTCTCTGGAGCTGTTAGACATTTTCTGTAAGTAGGTTTATATAACGGACACGGATTCCTTGTATAACTGAAGGGAATCCAGAAAAATCAAATCTTGCCGTTCGAAGCGGGATCTTATTCCACTTCAGTTTAAACATCTAAAATTTAAAAACATTGAAATTCAACAATGAAAAAAGGAAGGTTCTACATTTAGGCAAGAAAAACCAAATGCACAGGTACCGTATCTGTGGTACCTTACTCAATAATAGTAACTGTGAGAGGGATCTTGGAGTCCTAGTGGACAACCATTTAGATAGGAGCCAGCCGTGTGCAGCAGCTGCCAGAAAAGCCAACACAGTTCTGGGCTGCATCAACAGAGGGATAGAATCAAGATCACGTGAAGTGTTAATACCACTTTATAATGCCTGGGTAAGGTCACACTTCCAATATTGCATTCAGTTTTGGTTGCCACGATGTAAAAAGATGTTGAGACTCTAGAAAGAGTGCAGAGAAGAGCAACAAAGAGGATTAGGGGACTGGAGGCTAAAACATTGCAGGAACTGGGTAAGTCTAGTCTGATGAAAAGAAGGACTAGGGGGGACATGATAGCAGTCTTTCAATATCTCAGGGGCTGCCCCAAAGAAGCGGGAGTCAAGCTATCCTCCAAAGCACCTGAAGGCAGGAGAAGAAGCAATGGGTGGAAACTAAGCAAGGAGAGAAGCAACTTAGAACTAAGGAGAAATTTCCTGACAGTGAGAACAATTCATCAGTGGAACAACTTGCCTCCAGAAGTTGTGAATGCTCCAACACTGGAAGATATTGGATAACCATTTGTCTGAAGTGGTGTAGGGTTTCCTGCCTGAGCAGGGGGTTGGACTAGAAGACCTCCAAGGTCCCTTCCAACTCCCTTATTCTAAATCTGTTTGAGCCTCTTCTGTTTGTCAAGAAATCTTCCTTTCCGACAATGCTGATTGTGGCTTGGTGGGTGGGAACTCTCCCCCCTCCCCACTTGAATTTAGATAGATGTATTTCTAAACGGAGGGTGAGAAGTAGATGAGAAAACTTTTATTTGTAGAACACTATGTAGGGAAGTTTTTTTTCCCCTCCCTCTTGGAGTCTAAAAGAAAAGGATTGTGACAGATAAATTCCTGAGAAAACATTTTGGCATTTGACTGAACCTTGCTTGAAATAAAATGGTGTTAAAACAGATTTCAGGGAAGAAACAGGAAAAAGTTCAAGGGAAAATGGTGAAGTTTATTAGGGATCCTTGAACATTGCTTTGTTTAACAACCGGGCAGATACAGGTAGTCCTCGACTTAACAACAGTTCATTTAGTGAAACGGGCAATATGTTGTTAATACATTTAACCACCAGGTGGCAGCATTAGATAAGCCTGGGTCCTTTCTCCCAGGTGTTGCTAAGATAATACTGGCAGAAGGAATCCAGATGTATTGTGTTTATATAAACACACTTACTTGATAGTGGTGGACATTTTTTTCTGCAACCTGAAATGCTTTAGTTTAGGAACAGGAAGGCAAGCCTCATATTTTTAAGACGGTTCTTATTTTTGATCGTCTTGGAGGCTGCGTTCTCGTCCCTATGGACAAATCATTTGTCTCTCCTGAACCCAAAGTGGCAAATATCACCTAGAGTGGGGAGAATTTTTTTTTTTTTTTAAAAAGTCTTAATGTAGGGGCAAAAGGGCTGCCTGGAGAGCGGAAGCCGAGGCCATTTGAAAACAGTTTCTCTTTTATACGGTTCCCTTTTTTCTGAGCTTTAAGTGGGGAGCCGCGAGAGAAAGCGTGGCGGTTTCTAATGGGAGTGTCCTTGAAAGAGCAGACAGGTGCAAAAAGAAGATGTCGGATACTGGGAGAGAAAGAAGGGGGAAAGGGGTTAGAATGCATATTGTCAATAGGAGATGATATTTGTAGCTCATCATTTAAATGAAGGGGTCCTTGGTGCTCTCTGAGCTTGTCTGTTTTCTCGCAGACATCTCGTGACCCAAGTGAGTAATGTCATCAGTGCTAGAAGGGAGCGGGAGTTGCTCTCCTTTTATATACTAGCAGGGTCAGGGTTGGTGGGAGTAGTCTTGGGAGCCTCCTTGATTGGGTAAGTACCGCTTGATTGTTAGGCTTGTATTAATCTAGAGAGCGAGAAGAGAGAGAGTCAAGAGGGAGAGGGAGAGAGATAGGGAGACAGAGAAAGAGAGGGAGAGACAGATGGAGAGGGGGAGGGAGGGAGAAGGGGAGAGAGAGAGAAAGAAGTCCTGTGAAGCAATCTAAGTGCTATTGCTATTATTCTCTCTCTCTGTCTGCCTGTCTGCCTATCTATCTGTCCGTCCGTCCATCCATCCATTCCTTCCTTCCTTCCTTCCTTCCTTCCTTCCTTCCTTCCTTCCTTCATGGTGGCACAGTGATTAGAGCGCAGTACTGCAGGCTACTTCTGCTGGCTGACTGCAGTTTGGCAGTTCTAATCTCACCAGGCTCGAGATAAACTCAGCCATCCATCCTTGTGAGGTCGATAAAACGGGGACCCAGATTGTTGGGGGCAAGAGGCTGACTCTGTAAACTGCTTAAGAGAGGGGTGCAAAGCACTATGAAGCGGTATATAAGTCTAAGTGCTTTGCTATCATTATGTCTGTCCATCCATCCATCTATCTCTGAACCGTGATGGTGCCAAGGTCAGAATGCAGTATTGCAGGCTGACTCTGCCCACAGCCAGGAGTTCGATCATGACCGGCTCAAGGTTGACTCAGCCTTCCATCCTTCCAAGGTCGACAAAACGAGGGCCCAGATTGTTGGGGGCAATAGGCTGACTCTGTAAACCGCTTAGAGAGGGGCTGTAAAGCTCTGTGAAGTGGTATATAAGTCTTAAGTGCTATTGCTAACATCATCAGTGCTAGAAGGGAGAGGGTTTTGCTCTCTGTTTATGTACAAGTGACTTGCCCCATCAGTGTTGGTAGGAGTATTCTTGATGGTTCCTTGATTAGGCTGTTGTTTGCTGTTAGATTGATTGTCTGAGTTGGTCGTTCCTAGATTGGGATATTGTTTTTTTGTTGATCGTTAAGCTTTTTATAAACAGCATCTACATACCATTCAAAACAGACAATCAAAAACACAAAAAGGAAACTCGAAGACCAAAAACACTACCTTAGCAGCAATCAACAGCCAGAGAAGTGGAGATTAACACCAATATTAACACCAGCCCAACAATCAGGAAGTAAACAACACCCCAGTCAAGGAACTACCAACTCAGTGTGGAGTTTACTCCCTTTTATTTTGTTTTCATCCAAGAACACATTCTCTCCAGCAGCCAACATCCAGATAAGCAGGGGTTAACTCCAGACAAACAATCCAGCAGAAAAATAAATCTCTAATCAAGGAATTACCAAAGAGAAGACCACAGCAACAGCACTACAAGTAGGGGAAGCTACTGTGTATAAACAGCCAGTAAACCTCACACTTAACACTGATGATGTTACCTAGCTGGGTAACAAAACGTCTGTAAGAAAACAATTAAGCTCAAAGATCACCAACGACTTCACAATTCAACCCTGAGCTACAAATATTCTCTTCCGTTGGAATGTAGAGGAAGAAAATAATGTTTGTAAGAAAGAAGTAGCTAAAACGGAGGAAAACAGTCCCTGAAAATCAGAGTGCGTTCTGCAGACGTTTGCCAATCTACATTTTTAAAATATATTCTTTTGTTCCGCTAACAAATATATAAATAAGATGATCTGATAGACATGGATTTCTGAGAAGGGCCTGACCACAGTCAAAAAGGCTCCTAAATACATTTTAAAATGTGTGGACTACATATTAAAATTAGAGAGCAGGTTATTGTATGTCTGAATAACAGGAAACAAAAGACAAGAGACAAGCAAGTAAGAACGCAAGAAGGAGATTTCTTCCCAAATTTAATTGTTCCTTCGTGCCCCAGAGTCAGAAGGGAGCACCAGGTTATCCAAGACATTGGATATTCCTAAACTCAGGGATGGGATTCAGCCAGTTCGGACCAATTTGGGCGAACCGGATGTTAATTTTAATCTGATTCATGGAACCGGTAGTTGTAAGGACTGGCTCACCCCTCCCTGCCCTTCCCATCCCAGGAGTCTCCACGCGGCCTGTTTTGGATGCCAGGTAAATGCAGGGCCCACGCGGAGGCTCTGGGAGGGTGAAAAACGGGCCTCCCGGATGTCCGGAAACGGGCTCATTTCCGCCCTATGGAGGGCCTCTAGAGCCCGGGGGAGGCCATTTTCGCCCTCCCACAGGCTCGAGGAAAGCTTCCGGAACCTGGGGAGGGCAAAAAGCCCCCCCCTCCACCATGGTTCAGGAAGCCAACTAGGCCACACCTCCATGGCCACGCCCACCCAACACCTGGGCAGAGAAGCAGTTGCTAAAATTTTTCAATCCCACCCCGCCTAAATTATTCAGGATTTTAAAAACCTAAGTGCCAGCATTCTGATGCTGCCATAAAAAGACGAGGCTTTACTTTTCACCTACTTATTTTCTCTGTAGATAATATCCCCTAGGAGATGAGATGGGAGGGGAGAACATTCCTGTGGGGTGAGGTCAGAAGCTGGGGAGACTGACTTGGAAGATGGCCAATGAGAAGATGAGAATTGGGGAATGGAAAGGGAAGGGTTTGGGGGTCAGAGGGTTAGTATCGGCTACGACGAAGCCGGGGCCAGATCTGTCATACTCAACAAATGGAATATTTCAGCAAAGATTAATTGTTTGGGAGTGCAATTTATTTGAGATGACATCGAAACCTGACACTAAGTGGCCTGAAAACAGTTATTTTCTAAACTCCCTTCATTCTGCGCAAATGGCTAACCAAATGGTAAGCGAGGTGCAAATAATTCCCATTCGTGAATAACCAGAGATGATCTTGAGGTTACAACGGACAACAACATTCAGATTTGTGATGGCACTCGGGGGAATAAAAGAAAAAAAACAAACACATTTATGGAGTAAAGACCTTGTCTGATCTGGCAGATTATGTGACTTTATGAACCTAGTGGTGACACCTCTTAGAAGTTTCAAATGCCGTTCACCATGAATGATCTCCGTCTGGAGCTAAAAGGAGGCTGGGATCGGAGAACAGTGAAGCAGGAAAAATCTCTGTGAAGAAAAAGCGGAAAAAAAAATAAAATAAATGGAGAGAGAAAATACAAGATTTAGAAACGGAGGAATTGAGTTTGGAACGAATGCTGAATTCACCAGCATCATGGGTCAGAATATGAAGTTTTTGGTTACATGCCAGGTACTTCATCACTGGAGGTTCTTTAAGAAGAGATTGGACTTGTCTGAAATGGTATATATATATATAGGGTCTCCTGCTTGACACCAGGAGGTGGACTAGAAGACCTCCAAGGTCCCTTCCAGATGTACTCTGATCTAGTATTAAGGATTATTAAAAGAAGGACCACTACGAACTGTCCCACACTTTGAAAAGTATCATGCGTGAAAAGTGGTTGCACTTCATGGTGTCCAGAGCACCTGAAGGCAGGAGAAGAAACAATGGACAGAAACTAATCAAGGAGAGAAGCAACCTGGAATTAAGGAGAAACTTCCTAACAGTGAGGACAATTAACCAGTGGAACAGCTTGCCACCAGAAGTTGTGGGTGCTCCATCACTGGAGGTTTTTAAGAAGAAGACTGGACAGTCACTTGTTTGAAATTGTATATAGGGTCTCCTGCTTGAGCAAGGGGTGGACTAGAAGACCTCGAAGGTCCCTTCCAGTTCTATTATGATTCTGGTTTCATCCTGAGTTCCCACCAACACAAGAGTTTGAATTTAGTGTTGCAGAACAGGAAAAGAATTACAGGTAGGCCTCGAGTTACGGACCAGAATGGTGCCTCAAATTTATGTCGCTAAGCGAGACAGTGGTTAAGTGAGCTTTGCCCCATTTTATGACCTTTCTTGCCACCGTTGTTAAGCGAATCACTGAAGTTGATAAGTTAATAACCCAGTTGTTAAGTGAATCCGCTTTCTCCAGGGACTTTGCTCGCCAGAAGGTTGCAAAAGGGGATCATGTGGTAGATAGACAGGTAGATAGACAGGTAGATGAAGGAGACAGAGAGAGAGAGAGAGAGAGAGAGAGAGAGAGAGAGAGATGAAACAGATGATAGATAGATAGATAGATAGATAGATACCATATTTTTCAGACTATAGGACTCACTTTCCCGCCACAAAAAGTGGGTGGAGATGTCTGTCTGTCTTATAGAGCAAATGTTGCCAAATCTCTGCCCACCAGCCAGTCCCACCCTTCGGCCTCTGCCTCCCAGCAATTTGCCTCCTTGCAGCAAACAGCAAAGAGCCTGGCCAGCTTCAGCACAGCCTGATTTAGCACGAGCAGCTGATTGGCAGTTGGAACTGCCTCCCAGAATATAACCGATCACCTGTTCCAGGCTGTGGCGATCGCTGCCGCCCCTTATCACACACCCCCTTTTCGGCCTCTGCGCCTCCCTGTTTCAGCCCGTTCCAGGCGTCTATCCCCACCGCTTGGAACGGGCAGAAAATTGGATATGCGGAGGCCGAAAATGGCGCATGGAGGCTTCAATTAGTGGCAGCACCGATGGGCGGCGGACTGCCGATGGGCGGTGGCGATCCCCACAGCCTAGAACAGTTGATTGTCGGTATTCCAGGAGGCCGATCTAACCGCCAATCAGCTGCTCATGCTAAATCAGGCTGTGCTGAAGCTGACCAGGCTGTTTGCTGCAAGGAGGAAAATTTCTGGGAGGAAGAGGCAGATTTTTTCCCCTTGTTTTCCTCCCCAAATGGTTGGTAGGTAGGTAGGTAGATACATAGGTAGATTAGATAGATAGATAGATAGATAGATAGATAGATAGATAGATAGATAGATAGATAGATAGATAGATAGATAGATAGATAGATAGATGATAGATAGATAATATAGATATAATAAAGATTAGAAATAGATGGATATAGATATAGAGATGGAGATAAGAGATTATAGATATAATTATAGATATATAAAGATGGGAGAGAACAGTTATATAGATATACTGTAGATATAAATATAATAGATACAGATAGATATGGAGATAGATATGGAGAGAGAGAGAGAGAGAGAGAGAGAGGTAGATACATACACAGGATTGTGTTAGCATGGCAAATTTCAGTCCCCTCGGCATTAAAAATACAAATTGACGTCCTTCCCAGGAAGCAGAACTGCCTTCTGGACTAAAACTGAATCGGGGTTAAAGGAAACTGAAGGGCTGAATCCGTAAGCAGCCCCACTCTCTCGGAAAATAACAATAATTTGAGATAAAACTCCGCAATTTTGAGGCATTTCCTTGTTTGTCCTGCCTAGTGCCAACGCTTCAGCCCCACTGCTGTTAGAGAGATGCTATAACAGCGGGTGATAACTGTCCTGAAATTACTAAAATAATCTCTGGGCTTCTTTTATAACTTTTTTTTTCCAATCCACACTTGGGCGTTTTATACGAGGCCGCTCCTGACGAGCTTTCTCGCCTAGCCGATTGCTTTGGACGAGGCCTGAAGTATTATTCAAGCAAATCACTAATAAAAGATTTAAACCTGACTCTATTTTTGTTAAAAGCACCGAAACCTCTTTGTTTCAATTTCTCACTCGCTCAAGTGCAAATCCCACAAGAGTCTCTTTTTTGTCAACTCTTTGCAACAGAGAAAGAAAAACCTTGTGCATTGATCTTCAAATGGGTGGGTGGGCTGAAGACCACCGCTCTCCTGAGAAGGTGCACAGGACACAAAGGTATACAAGTACACCCTATAATAGAGATTACAGGTAATCCTCAATTTACAACACTTCATTTAGTGACCGTTTGAAATCAGCACACTGCTGAAAAAAGTGACTTACTGTATGACTGTTTTTCACCCTTACGACCGTAGTAGCAACCCCATGGTTCCATAATCAAAATTCTTGGCAACCGGCACATATTTATGATGGTCACAGCACCCAGGGTGTGTGTGTGTGGTCATGTGATTCCCCTTGTGCGACCTTCTGACAAGCAAAGTCAACGGGGAAGTTGGATTCACTTAACTGTGTTCCTAATTTAACAACCGCAGAGATTCACTTAACAACTGTGTGGCAAGAAAGGTTGTAAAATGGGGCAAAATTCTCTTATCTACCGTCTCGCTTCCCAATGAGGAAATTTAGGACTCAGTGGTGGTCGTAAGTCAAAGACAAGCTGTAGAGTCTTCTCATGATTGAGGAGCTGCAACCTTGTAGAGTCTTCCCAATCATAGGCAGCAGCTCTCAGAAATGCTAGTTTAAGGGTGCAGGCACGTTCTAATTTGCCTCTCCCCTGGGTACGAAAATACAGTGGAACATACTCTACCCTTCCTAGAAGCTAAGGAGAATCTCTTATGATTCAACTCAATTACCGCACATTCTTAATTCATGTCCATCGGTAGCTGGGCAACTGTTCTCTGTAAATTTTTCCCCCCTTACTGAAAAAGAAAGCAATGAGGATCTGCAGGGAACCTGGATTTTCCCTCTAGGTAGCCTCTGCCTTAATAACCACTTCAGGAGACTTTATAGCAATCGTGTGCATATCACACCAATCGTCTTTCTTACCCTTACAATGGGGTTGCCCTTCATTGAGATCTTGTATGGCGGCACCCAGGTTCTATGACTAGAAAAATCTACTGCGTGTATAAAACTAACAAAAAACATGCATGGTTTCTTTAAAATTTCTTTGCCTCTGCTGAGAAGAACCAATAGCAATAAGACTTATATACCGCTTCATACTGCTTTACAGCACTCTCTAAGCGGTTTACAGAGTCAGCCTCTTGCCCCCAACAATCTGGGTCCTTGTTTTGTCGACCTTGGAAAAACGGAAGACTGAGTCAACCTTGAGCCGGTCAGGATTGAACTCCTGGCTGTGGGCAGAGTCAGTCTGCAGTACTGCATTCTGACCTCGGCACCATCATGGCTCAGAGATGGATGAATGGATGGATGGACAGACATAACGATAGCAATAGCAGTGAGACTTATATACCGCTTCACAGTGCTTTGCAGCCCTCTCTAAGCAGTTTGTAAACCTCTTGCCCCCAACAATCTGGGTCCCCGTTTTATCGACCTCACAAGGATGGATGGCTGAGTCTACCTTGAGCCGGTTAGGATCGAACTGCCTGCAATGCTGCATTCTAACCACTGCGCCACCACAGAACCAAACTGCAAGGCCATGGAATAGACTCTCTTCTTCACAACGGACCCCCCCTTTAAATACCTTTTGTAGCCATGGACCCCCGAGACTTAAGATTTAACTCATATCATTCTTCAAGCCTTCGCGAACCCCTTAATGACGACATCACCTCCCACCTCCCCCGGGATCCACGGACCAAAGGTTGAGAACCACTGGAATAAGAGAGCTTCGTAGCATGTGATCACTCCGCTATCTTGAGAAAGAAATATTGAGGTGTGCTGGATTGTGGGAACAAGGCCAACTTAAGAGGGAGGGATGATAACACTCTCAGTGAGTTATACCTGACCCAAGTCAGCTCCGGTGTCAAGAATGAAACCTTTTCAGATTTAAACCTTCTGTACATTTTAGTTGGCAAGATGCTGTGATGATAGTTTACAGATTGTGGGGTCCTTGGTGCTCTCTGAGCTTGGCTATTTTTCTTGCAGATGTTTCATAACCCAACTAGGTAACATCATCAGTGCTAGGAGGGAACGTGGTTGGTGGAGAGGAGGAGGAGAAGGAGGAGGCGGAGGAGGAAGAGGTCTATGAGGACATTGGTGCTCTCTGAGCTTGGTTGTTTTCGTGTAGACGTTTCATGACCCAACTAGGTAACATCATCAGTCTTCGAAAGGACTGGGGATTGCTCTCTGTTTACATTCTAATGGCTTGCCCTATCAGTATCGATAGGAGTATTCTTGGTGGTTTCTTGATTAGACTGTTTTTTACTGTTTGATTGTTTGAATTGATAATTCCTTAATTAGGATATTGTTTACTTCTGTATTGTTGGTCTAGTGTTAACCCTGGCGGTAATTTTTTACTCATCCAGTTGTTGATTGCTGGCCAGGAGGTGTTTTGGTCTATTTGTTTCCTTTTTCGCTTTTTGAGTGTTTCTTTTAATGGCATGTAGATGTTGTTTATCTGTCTGTGCCTGTTGATGGCAAAATTTGAATCCGAAGCCTGGCAATGATCAACCCATGAAACCTGAAATGGGTTCGTGAGCGATCCCATCCCCGTTGGCAAAAGTTGGACGTTATATTTTTTTATTTTTTTTGCCCAGAGTTAAAGAACACTTTCCTTCTCAAGGCCTGCATGCCTTTCTCAGCCTCCAATGGATATTGTTCTGCGAGCATATTTCTTATTTCATGCTTCATTTTGTCTTCTCCCAAAGCAAAAAGTGTAATAAAGAACGTTGCATTATAAGCGCCGGGGATATGGTGTCCAGAGCAATATTTCCTCCTGTGGAAAACGAGAAAAAAAGGATGCGTGGACCTAAATAAAATAGATTTTTCTCTCTTTTTCATTCCAACTTGGGCCTGATCGTCACAGAGTGAGAAAAAAATATAAGCGATTAGATTAGGATCGGCTTGACCGTGGTAGCCTCTGCATGGATTTTGATATTTTATGAGTATGGTCCAATTGTACTTCGATCGCTACTATTAGCATTCTCCCTCTCTTCCTCCCAGTTTCCCTCCCAGTTTTGGGTCTGTTCCACGGGTGGGTTTCAAATTTTTTTACTACCAGTTCTGTGGGTGTGGCTTGGTGGGCGTGGCAGGGGAAGGATACTGCAAAATCCCCATTTCCTCCCCACTCCAGGGGGAAGGTTACTGCAAAATCCCCATTTCATCTCGATCAGCTGGACTCGGGAGGCAGAGAATAGATGGGGGCGGGGCCATTCAGAGGTGGCATTTACCGGTTCTCCGAACTACTCAAAATTTCCGCTACCGGTTCTCCAGAACTGGTCAAAACCTGCTGAAACACACCTGTTCCCCAAAATGGGGAATGGGCTCCACCCTTTATAGGTAGTCCTTCTTCCATTCTGACTGAAAGGTGGAGGATGGAAGGATTTATATTCCTTGTGGTCATTTAGTCATTAGCACTCTCTCTCTCTCTCTGAGAGTCCTTGAGGCTACCTGGAGATTTGTCTGTAGTCCTCAGGGACACCTGAGTAGTGCCAATGGGTGTGGAGCCTCCTTGGAACTGTTGAAAGAACTGTGTTGTAAACAGGAGATGGGTGGTGTGGTATCCTTTCTCCTCTGTTGAGGGAGGGCTGTTTAATTTGGAGATAGATGGCCTCTTTGACCCCTCTTTCAAACCATTGGCCCTCTCTGTCCAGAATGTGGACTTTGCAGTCTTCCAGAGTGGCCTTTGTCTTTCAGATACAGGTGGACCGTTGATGGGTTGGTTCTCCTAAGTGGTGCCATGCGTTTGTGAAATGGTTGGGCACAGATAAACCTCCAAGTGCCCTCAACGACTCTCAGAGAGAGCGCTAACAACCAAATAGAATAATACCCTCTTTCCCCGAAAATAAGACACCCCCTGATAATAAGCCCAATCAGGCTTTTGAGTGCATGCGCTAAAATAAGGAGCCTGGAATAGCTCAACAGACAGAGCTCTGTAATTTAACACCAGCTGTCTGCAATTAAAGTAAGATCGAATCCCGCCAGGCTCAAGGTTGACTCAGCCTACCATCCTTTCTAAGGTAGATAAATTGAGGACCCAGTTTGTGGGGGCAATAAGCTGACTTTGTATAAATATACAAAAGTATGAAGGCTATTGCTTAGCACATTGTAAGCCGCCCTGAGTCTCCGGAGAAGGGCAGCATATAAATCAAATTAAAAAAAATAAATAAATAAGCCTCCCCCTGAAAATAAGCCCTCCCTGCAAATATTTAAATGCAGTGCTTGAAATCAGGTAAGATGGCAAGAGGAGTCCCGTCTTGCTCCATATGCCCCAAAAGAATAAGACCTCCCCGAAAATAAGGCCAAGCGCTTATTTCGGGGTTCAAAAAAAATATAAGACAGAGTCTTATTTTCGGCGAAACACGATAGAATAATAATAACTTTATTGTCACTTTGAATGTACATAAGGTCAGGGTTCGAAGTAATACATTCATATTGAACAGAACTCTGAGGCAGGTAGATTCGTCAAAGAATAGTTTTATTGGCTATATCAGATTGGCACAGGCTGGTGAAAACCGACTCTGAATATACCCACGGTTTTCACCTAATGAAAAGTAAAAGTTTTCTCGCTTCCCCAAATAATCAGTCACATGGTTCAATCAGGGTGCCGTCTGGTTGCTTGGTAACTTCGCTCCTCCTCTCTCCAACCACCTGTGGGAATGATGTCCTTGGTTCCCAGGAAAAAGTATTTTGTTTTGGCTGTAAAACCCCAGCTCTCTCTATTCCCCACTCCCTCTCCCTCAGCTCCAGTGTGGCAACGCTGAAGTCTCAAAATGGCCTCGGTCAGGTCAGCTTCAGGGTTGACACACTAATCTGCGTACATTAAAATGTAATTTTGTTGCATACAGCTCTGAAAGTGTCACCACCTCCAATATGCACTACACGAACATGACAAAATAAATAAATGCAAAATTATGCATACACCCACTTATATGACACGGAGAAACAACACAGTCTAGTTTTTTGTTTTTTTTAATTTGATTTATATGCCGCCCTTCTCCGGAGACTCAGGGCGGCTTACAATGCGTTAAGCAATAGCCTTCATCCTTTTCTATATTTATACAAAGTCAGCTTATTGCCCCCACAAACTGGGTCCTCATTTTACCTACCTTAGAAAGGATGGGTCAACCTTGAGCCTTGGAGAGATTCGAACCTGCAGTAATTGCAGGCAGCTGTGTTAATAACAGGGTGCTTAGACCACTGTACTATCAAGGCTCGTATTAGTTCAGATGCATACATGTACATGGCGAGAAAAACGAATCTTGCGAGTTTGCCAGACGGATGGCATAAGGAACAAAGCCGTTGCAGAATCTGGAAGTCCTCCTGGAAGTACTCCGAAACCACCTCCTAGAGGGGAGCAACAGAAACAGACCGTGAAGTGGTTGTGTGGGGTCTCTAACAATGCTTTGAGCTCTAAGCACATAGCCCTTATAAGCGGTATCCTGGATAACAGGAAGCGAGCTTCCTATAATCTCCGCTGTCCTCAGCATTCTCTGTAGGGACTTTCTATCTGAGTCACTGCTGCCACCAAACCAAAAAGTGATGCGGCTTGTTAAAACGCTCTCAATTGTGCCTCTCTAAAAAATGGCTGCAAGGAATAGAAATCCTTCCATCCTCCACCATCCAGTCAGAACTGAAGAAGCTTCTTGGATGAGAAGCGAAATGTCTTCAAGGGAAAAAAAATCCCAAGAACGTCCAGTTGCCTCTTGGGAAAAAAAAGCACTTTTGGGACAACTTGGCTGGCAGTTTCCCAACAGACCTTCATCTTCCCCAACCCAAACCAGATATCAGCTGCTCTGGTTCCTCCGTTGGGTTCCTCTTTGTGCCTGGATTTTGTGATTGTTGCATGGAAAAAGGTGCCACGTTCTCATGTTCACCCCCATTTCATCTTTGACTTTGGGGCCATGCGACCACATGTGTGTTTGTGTCAGTTTCGTCCTGCGCCGTTTGCGAGCAGCTCAGCCAATGGTCACGCAGAGCCCTTCAAAAGCCTCCTGCAAAGACGTAATGCGCTTAACCTTTAGTTCAAGGTAACATTTAAAAGGAGAGCATTTTGCATGGTGAACCGCTAAATTGCCGCAATAACCAGTTAGCTGAAGTGCAAACAGCTCGGCTGTTATTATTTACCGCTCTACATTTTTCTGGCATTTTATTATTATTATTATTTTTTTACAGACATGCTATTGTAAACGCCCTGGAAACAGTTTTTACAAAAATGACCTGCAGTAGAGTAAAAGTTTACTCTGCCTTTGTAAACCCTTTGTTGGCTTTCTCTGCTTTGGCATGCTGCACTCCGATGATCTCAAATCAATCAGAATAGAGCCAGAAGGAACATTGGAGATCTTCTAGTTCAGCAGGAGAACCTATACAATATGAGACAAGTGGCTGTCCAGTCTGTATTTAAAAAAACTCCAGTGATGGAGCACCCAAAACTTCTGGTGGCAAGCTGTCCCACTGGTTAATTGTCCTCGTTGTTAGGAGGTTTCTCCTTAATTCCAGGTTGCTTCTCTCTTTGAGTAGCTTCCATCCATTGTTTTTTGCCTTATTTATTTATTCATTCATTCATTCATTCATTCATTCATTCATTTATTTATTATATTTCTATACCGCCTTTCTCCCGTAGGACTCAAGGCGGTGTACAGTCAAGAAAAACACAGACACACAAACATCACAAAATTGTCAATCAAAATTATTACTTAGTTTGGTCAATTAAATAAAACCCAGAATTAGATAACATTTAAAAAATCATTCACATGTTCGTATGTTTAGCCCCTCCTGTTGGAACATCAGGGTCTTGAGGGCATGGCGGAAAGCACGGAGATCAGGGATATTCCGTATCTCCGGGGGGCAGTTCATTCCAAAGGGTTGGAGCCCTCACAGAGAAGGCCCTCCCCCTGGGAGTCGCCAGTCGGCGTAATTTGACTGACGGTACCCTGAGTAGTCCCTCCCTGTGAGAACGAACTGGTCGGTGGGAGGCTATTGGTGGCAAAAGACGGTCTCGTAGGTACCCAGGTCCTAAGCCATGGAGCGCTTTAAAGGTGATAACTAACACCTTGAAACAAAGCCTTCAGGGGCTATGGAAAATAAGTTGACCTCCTTCTCTTTGTGGCAGCCCCTCAAATATTGGAAGCCCCCCTCCGCCCTTCTTTTCTTCGTTTATCTGCAGAATACAGGTAGTCCTCGACTTATGACCACGACCGAGCCCAAAATTTAGATTGCTAAGCGAGGCATTGTTGTTAAGCGAGCTTTGTCCCGTTTTACGACTTTCCTTGTCACATTTGTTTAGTGAATCCCTGCAGTCGATAAGCGAGTCACGCGGTTGTTAAATGAATCTGCCTTCCCCGTCAACTTCGCTGGTCAGAAGGTCGCAAAAGGGGATCACGTGTCACATACACACACATCGGGACGCTACAAGCGTCATAAATGCGAGTCAGTTGCCAAGCATATAAAATATAAATCACCTGACCACAGGGGAGGCTGCGACGATCATGACTGTGGAAAAACGATCGTAAAGTCATATTTTTTTCACGGCCGTGGTAGCTTCGAACGGTCACTAAATGAACTCGGGTGGGATTCAGCCGGTTCGGACCAATTTGGGCGAACTGGATGCCAATTTTACATCTGGTTCACCAAACCGGTAGTTCCAAGGACTGGCTGGCCCGCCTACCCTGCCCCGCCCCGCCCGGGAGTCTCCATGTGGCCTGTTTTGGATGCCAGGTAAGTGAAGGGCCTGCGCGGAGGCTCTGGGAGGGCGAAAAATGGGAAGGCCCATTTCCGGCCTCTGGAGGGCCTCCGGAGCCTGGGGGAGGCTGTTTTCGCCCTCCTGGAGGCTCAAGGAAAGCCTCTGGAGCCTGGGGAGGGCAACCCCCCCTCCCCCGCTGTGGTGCAGAAAGCCAAGTAGGCCACGCCCACCATAGCCACGCCCACCCGGCAACCCGGGCAGAGAGCTGGTTGGTAAAATTTTTGAATCCCACCCCTGAATGAACGGTCGTAAGTCGAGAACTACCTGTACGTTTTTCAGCTTCTTCTTTTTTTTGTTTAAATGCAAGAATTTATACGGCCGGGGGTTATTTTTGTCTGACGTTACACAATTCAAAAGTGATGACTTGAGGAGGGGGAGAGAACCCAAGGGGAGTGATTTCTCTCCCCCCACTTTCCGCCCCCCCCCCCAAACCTCAGCTCTGATTATCCCAGCTTTAAAGAGGCCTTCCTTACTTCTACTTTACAGCTAAATCATCCCTAGGAAACATCTATCAAAACTTATTTTCGAGAAGATCTTCCGAGAAAATTGATTCAGGGATTGGAAGAATATAAGGCAGGGAGCCAGTAAAGTGATGATATATATATATATATATATATAAAATCTGCTTTTCTTTCTGTCTTTTATCTTTTTTTTTTTTATTTTCATTATTTATTTTTTCACTGCCCATAGAAAAGATTTATTTCCGTAAATTCTCGGGAAGGAAGCTTTGAGCACAGAAAGTTCAAGGTTTATTCGGGAGAAATCAAACTGCGGCCCAACATACAGGTAGTCCTCGACTTACGGCTACCATTGAGCCCGGAATTTATGTTGCTGAGTGAGAAATTTTGCGAAGGGAGTTTTGTCCCATTTTACGACTTTCTCTGCCACCTTTTGTTAAGTAAATCACCGCAGTTGTTAAATCAGTAACACGGTTGCTAAGTGAATCCGACTTCCCCCATTGACTTTGCTAGTCAGAAGGGCCGCAAAAGGGGATCAAGTGGCCCCAGGACACTGGAACCGTCATAAATATGAGTCAGTTGCCAAGCGTCCCGAGTTTGGATCACGTGATTGTAGGGATATTTCAACGGTCATAAAAGTGGAAAACTTAACAACAGTGGCAAGAGAGCTCGTAAAATGGGGCAGAACTCACTTAACAAATGTCTCACTTAGCAGTAGAAATTTGGGGCTGAATTGTCGTAAGTCAAGGATTACCTGTATGCTACATTTTTTGACCGTTGACCATGACCGTTTTTCACACTTATGACCGTTGGCAGCATCCCGTGGTCAAAGTCAAAGTGATTTACATCCGGATGCTTGGCAACTGACTCACATTTATGACGGTTGCCGTGTCCCGGGATCACACGATCCCCTTTTGCGACCTCCTGACATGCAGAGTCAACGGGGAAGCCTGGTTCGCTTAGCGACCGTGTGACTCGTTTAGGAACTGCAGTGGTTCGCTTAACAACGGTGGTAAGGAAGTTCGTAAAACGGGGCGAAACTCACTTAACAGCTGCCTCGCTTAGCAAGGGAAATTTTGGGTTCAGTTGTGGCTGGAAGCCGAGGACCAACTGTAATGCCAAAATGCTGGAACGCATCATCCGATGTTCCTCAGCCTTGGCAACGTTAAAATGGGTGGCCTTCAATTCCCAGAATTCCTTACCCAGCTCCATGGCAATCATGGGTCGAAGACTTCCTGTACCCAGGAATTGGCTTCCCACCCCAAAAATGGCTCTCCTGCCACCGTTGGGATGCTTCTCCTTGGAGATGTGTCTGAACGGACGGCCCTTGCTGGAATCACCTCTTGGGCCCTCAAACTGAAATCAAGAGAACC
The DNA here is from genome assembly GCF_029531705.1 of Pantherophis guttatus. The sequence goes on from NW_026844109.1 coordinate 3,276,291, forward strand.
AGGTGGTTAAGGCACCCAGGCTACAAAGCAGGAGATGTGAGTTCTAGTCTCTCCTAAGGGATGAAATCCAGTTGGGGGACTTTGGGCCAATCACCAGGTGACAGTGAGTTCTAGTCCTGCCTTAGACAGGAAATCCAGTTGGGGGACTTTGGGCCAATCACCAGGTGACGGTGAATTCTAGTCCCGCCTTAGGAAAGTCAGTTGAGGGACTTTGGGCCAATCACCAGGTGACGGTGAGCTCTAGTCCTGCCTTAGACAGGAAAGCCAGTTGAGGGACTTTGGGCCAATCACCAGGTGACGGTGAATTCTAGTCCCGCCTTAGAAAAGCCAGTTGAGGGACTTTGGGCCAATCACCAGGTGACGGTGAATTCTAGTCCTGCCTTAGACAGGAAAGCCACTTGGGGGACTTTGGGGCCAATCACCAGGTGACGGTGAGTTCTAGTCCTGCCTTAGACAGGAAATCAGTTGGGGGACTTGGGGCCAATCACCAGGTGACGGTGAATTCTAGTCCCGCCTTAGGAAAGCCAGTTGAGGGACTTTGGGCCAATCACCAGGTGACAGTGAATTCTAGTCCCGCCTTAGACAGGAAAGCCAGGGGACTTTGGGCCAATCACCAGGTGACGGTGAATTCTAGTCCCGCCTTAGGAAAGCCAGTTTGAGGGACTTTGGGCCAATCACCAGGTGACAGTGAATTCTAGTCCCACCTTAGACAGGAAAGCCAGTTGAGGGACTTTGGGCCAATCACCAGGTGACGGTGAGTTTTAGTCCTGCCTTAGATAGGAAAGCCAGTTGGGGGACTTTGGGGTCAATCACCAGGTGACGGTGAGTTCTAGTCCTGCCTTAGATAGGAAAGCCAGTTGAGGGACTTTGGGCCAATCACCAGGCAACTATGAATATTAGTTCAGCCTTAGGGACAAAAGTTGACTGAATGATTTTGTGTCAATGACCAGGAGACGGTGAGTTCTAGTTCCGTCTTAGGCACAAAAAGTGGTTGGGGGACTTTGGCTCTACCAGCAGGCGACTGTGAGTTCTAGTTCTGCCTTGGACTCTAAAGGTGGCTGGGTGACTTTGGGCCAACCCACCGGAGATGGTGAGTTCTAGTTCCGCCCTAGGCATGAAAGCCAGTTCGGTAACACACTCACTTGGCCCCGACTCACCCCACAGGGTTGTCGTTCTGGGGAAGAGGAAGCTGTATGGGATATGTTTCACCGTTTCTGAAACTAATCCAGGCGGGATACGAATACAGAAAATGAATACATCCTAGCAAGGGCCACAGGAAGACCTGCAGGATTGGATACTGGATTGTTGTGTATCAAGGTACAACCTCCATACACCACAAAACAAAACTCCCCGTTGAACCTGCAACGGGATTGTGTCTAAATTGGTTGAAGTAAGGAAGCTTCTTTGTGAGAACAGTTGCAAAATTAGGCATTTCCCATTGTTTTCCCATTAAGGCCACCCCTAAACAAATCCTTGCTTTTTATTCCTACTGGATTTGAAGGTAATATTTTGGCTTTTCAAGTTCGGCGCCTGCAGAAGATTGATGTGGAGAGCGGAGAAGGATTTGGAGGGCTGGGGCCAGAGACCCTGCGCTCCATCCCCAGCTGAGACCCACGGAGGGGTCTGAGCTGCCCTGGCATTTCCCTTCCCTTGCCACTAAGGGGAGCCTGCGGTCTATTTTCCCCCCGCGGCCCATCGCACTGACCCTTGCTTTTTGCAAGCTTTGTTGAACGCACATATGGTAAAATATTATCATTTTATAGTCACAATTATGAGCAATTTGATAGGAAATGACAGCTAAATTATGCCGGCTTCTCTGCAGTTGTTTTAATTTAGTGTTTTAGACACATAAAAGGGAAGGAGAGAAAGACCCCGCTTTTCTTTAGCGGAGGGTGGGTGGGTGGGTGAGTTGAGTTCTTCCCGGCTTTAGCTGCCCCGTCGTCCCTCGCAGGCTGAATTTGGTGGCGAATTCCCATTCGGTTGCCAAGGGAATCTCTGTTCTCCCCCAGATTTTGCACCTTAAAGAGAATTTGGCCCTGTTTGATCCTGTCTCCTCCAGAGGTGGGTTTCATATAATTTTACCATCAGTTTGGCACGCACCGAAAATGTGAGCGTGCACACGCACTGCTTTGTTGTGACCCAGGCCCAAGTATGTAGTATTTGACGCAAACAGTTCCAAAACAAACAGACTTTATTAGAACAGCTGAGAATTAACTCATTCTCAGCGTAGCCCAAACTAAATAAAAAAAAATTCTTCATAACACAAATTCTTCAGCCTTATCACCAACCTTGGTTTAATTAGGCAACCTGCCAAAGGCTTTTCTTGGCAAAAGTTCAGGAGCAGAAGACCCCGAAAAGAAATAAATGCAGCAAGACAAGAAACAAATCTATCAACGTTGTTTTCCGACAAAGAGCCCAAGAGCCTTTGCTGATCTTTTAAGCCTTATGGGAGGGGCCAAACATCTCCAGGCCTTACTCCCAAGTCGTCCTCTTTGCTTTAGCTTCTCCTGCTTCTGGCAGCTCTTCTCATATGTGCACTAGGAACAGGCTCCTCCTGTTCCCAGAAAGCCAGAAAGAAGGAAATATAGGACAGGATAGGGTGGGTGGGTGGGGCCAGCTGATCGTTGGAACTACTGGTTCGCCCAAACCGGTCTGAACCCGGCGGCAGCCCACCACTGTTTGTGGGCGAACGCCAGAATGGTAACCATTCTTGACTTGTCTCGTGCCAGAGAGGTGTGGATCTCTTCGGGATTGGCCAAGCAAAGTTGTTTCTTCCCCCAAATTTAGCACTGATTTTATTTAGCAAGACAGGGACGCAGTGGCTCAGTGGCTAAGGCGCTGAGCTTGTTGATCAGAAAGGTCGGCAATTCAGCGGTTCGAATCCCCAGTACTGCGTAACGGGGTGAGCTCCCGTTTCTTGTCCCAGCTTCTGCCAACCTAGCAGTTCGAAAGCATGTAAAAAGTGCAAGTAGAAAAATAGGGACCATCTTTGGTGGGAAGGGAACAGCGTTCCGTGCGCCTTTGGCATTGAGTCATGCCGGCCACATGACCACGGAGACATCTTTGGACAGAGCTGGCTCTTCGGCTTTGAAACGGAGATGAGCACTGCCCACTAGAGTCGGGAACGACTAGCACATATGTGCGAGGGGAACCTTTCCCTTTATTTATCTAGCAAGAGTGTTTGCAGAATTTGATGCAACTGGAAACCTTGCTAGTTTTCCATTTGGATAAATTGCCCTGAAGCGTTGGGTTAGCATTTCGTTTTATGAGATCAACCTGTGGTGTCGGGCTTCATTGAACGTACGAATGTGCCATATCCAGTTGTCAATCACTGGCCATTGTTCGTGGTATTTTGTCCATGACCTTGTCAAAACTTCAGAGAAGGAACTCCTTGGGGTCCTTGGTGCGCTCTGTGTTTGGTGGTTTTCATTGAGATGTTTCATGACCCAACTAGGTAACATCATCAGTGCTAGAAGGAGGTGAGGTTTGTGGAGGAGGGGGAGAGGGGAGGAGGACCGGGGAGTCCTTGGTGTTCTCTGAGCTTGCATGTTTTGAGACATTTCATGACCCAACTAGGTAACCTTGGTAGTACTAGGGTTTAAGGCACCCTGTTATTAAGCTGCTTAAGACCAGCTGCCTGCAATTACTGCAGGGTTTGAATCTCGCCAAGGCTCAAGGTTGACTCAGCCTTCCATCCTTTCTAAGGTAGGTGAAATGAGGACCCAGTTTGTGGGGGCAATAAGCTGACTTTGTATAAATATACAAAAGTATGAAGGCTATTGCTTAACGCATTGTAAGCCGCCCTGAGTCTCCGGAGAAGGGCGGCATATAAATCAAATTAAAAAAATAAATAAAAATAAAATTAAAAAAAAAAAACCTCTTCAGTGCTAGGAGGAGGGAGGGGGTGTTTGTGGAGAAGGAGGAGCTATGGGGTCCTAGGTACTCTCTGAGTTTGGTTGTTTGTTTTTTGCAGACGTTTCATGACGCAACTAGATAATCTTATCAGGGCAACAGGGAAAGCTTTTTTCACATCTGAGGGAATAATGAGAATTATAGTGAAATAAATGGGGTATTATTTGCAAAAAGGCAAGGGAGAATATACTAGCAATATTAGTGGACAAAATGAAGTGAGTTCATGCCCTTTCTTTGATGACATGATTGTGTCAGTGCAGCAAATGATTGTAATTGAGAGCCATTTTGGTCCAGTGCTTAAGATGCTGGCCTAAGAACAAGGTGCTGGTGAGTTCTAGACCTGTCTTACACTTGAAAGCTGCAGGGTGACTTTGGGGCAATCACCAGGAGGCTGTGAGTTCTAGTCCTGCCTTAGTCAGGAAAGCCAACTGGGTGACTTTGCTTCAGTCCCTCTCTCTGGACACGACCCTCCTCACAGGATTGTTGTTGTGGGGGGAAATAGGATGAAGAAAGCGTGTTAAGAACGTAACACCACATTGAGTTATTTAGAAACAGAAATAAAGGCAGGGTAAAAAAAAATAACTTAAAAACAAATTAATTCAAGTGACTGGAAATCATAAGGTAGAAATGTTGGAAACAGGGTCAGAAAAAGGCTCAAGTGGGCAGGATCGGGGTTTATCCACGAATAGCTGATATCTCAGTCTCAGCAGTCGGTATGTATTCCAAGAACGACTTTTAGGTCTGCTGGGGTAGCAGGCAAAAAATAATAATAATAACAAAAATCAAATAATTAAAAAAAGAAAACCTACTTTGAAGACCGAGCACACAGCTTGAGAAGTTTTAAAGTCCAGTTTTGATGCAAAACAGCCCAATTATGAGCTTAACGCTGCCTCCAATCTCTTATTTTTCCAGTAGCTTTTTTGATATCATAAGAGCCGCGGTGGCACAGTGGTTAGAGTGCAATACTGCAGGCTACTTCTGATCGTTGGCTGCCTGCAATTTGGCAGTTCGAATCTCACCAGGCTCCAGGTTGACTCAGCCTTCCATCCTTCTGTTGGAAGAAATCTCCTTCTAGGTTCTGCTCCAAGTGGGGAAAAAGACACTGGAAACGTGGAGGCTGCTTGGAAAGATGGTGTAATGGTGGACAGGATCACATGGCTTGAGTTCCTGAACAGAAAAGGGGCAGATACAGTAAATCCCCGGTTTTTATGCTCTCTCTGGCTCTGCATTTCTTGGGGCCCCAAAAGAGTATCCTGATTGGTTGTCAGACTCCCAGGGGGTGGGGGCCTTGCTGGCTGATGGTCTTCCTTGGAGCCTGGGGAGGGCAAAAATGGCCTTCCCCACCGAAGGGTCCCCAGAGGCCAGAAACACCACCTTTCTTGACTTCCGGGGCAACCGGAGGCCCGTTGTTTGCCCTCCCCCGGGCTCCAGAGGCTTTCTAGGAGCCTGGGGAGGGCGAAAATGGCCTTCCCCACCCCCCTCGGGGGCCCTCTGGAGGCCAGAAACAGCCCGTTTTCCCAACTTGGGCCTGGAAGGCCGAAGGAAATCCATTGCCGGTGTGCACATGCGCGCTGGAGCTGAACTAGGGCAACGTTCGCATGCCCACAGATATGGCTCCACCTGCCGCCTGTGGCACGTGTGCCATAGGTTCACCATCACGGATATATAGTATTCGAAGTGTAGATTAACTGATTTTTTAAATCCCCTTTTAAGCTGCTCTCCCTCTTGGGCGAGGTGCCTCTCCTTACTTGTGTGCATAAATACAGGTAGCATTTGACTTGCAATCATTTGTTGAGTGACCGAAGTTACTACGACACTGAAAATAGTGACTTACGACCGTTTTTCACACTTAGGACCGTTGCAGCATTCCGATGGTCACGTGATCAAAATTCGCTTGGCAACTGGCTCATATTTACGACGGTTGCAGTGTCCCTGGTTACGTCATCCCCTTTTGTGACCTTCTGACGAGCAAAGTTAACGAAGAAGCCAGATTCACTTCACAGTTGCGTTGTTAATTTAACAACGGCACGATTCACTGAACAACTAAGGCAAGAAAGGTCGCAAAATGGGACAAAAGTCACTTCATAAATGTCTGGCTCAGCAACAGAAATGTTGGGCTCAATTGTGCTCCTAAGTCGAGGAGAACTTGAATCTTTAAACTGTAGATAAAGTGATCTATCTATCTATGGTATCTACCTGTCTATCATCTCTCTTTCTGTCTCTCTCTTTCTCTCATCTTTCTATCTCTCATCTATCTATCTATCTATCTATCTATCTATCTATCTATCTATCTATCTATATCGATCTATCGATCTATCGATCTATCATCTATCATCTATCATCTATCATCTACCATCTACCTATCCATCCATTCATCCATTCATCCATTCATCCATTCATCCATCCATCCATCATCTATCTATCTATCTATCTATCTATCTATCTATCTATCTATCTATCTATCTATCTTCTATCTACCTATCTACAATCAATCAATCTATCTCTCTCTCTCTCTCTATCTATCTATCTATCTATCAATCTATCATCTATCATCTATCATCCATCATCATCTATCTATCTCTATCTATCTATCTATCTATCTATCTATCTATCTATCTATCTATCATCTACCTATCCACCCATCCCCATCCATCCATCCATCTATCATCTATCTATCTATCTATCTATCTATCTATCTATCTATCTATCTATCTATCTATCATCTATCCATCCATCCATCCATCCATCCATCCATCCATCCATCCCATCTATCTATCTATCTATCTATCTATCTATCTATCTATCTATCATCTACCCAATCCTCCATCCCATCCATCCATCCATCTATCATCTATCTATCTATCATCTATCTATCCATCCATCCATCCATCCATCCTATCCATCCATCCATCCATCCATCCATCTATCTATCTATCTATCTATCTATCTATCTATCTATCTATCTATCTATCTATCTATCATCTATCATCCATCATCGTCTATCGTCTATCGTCTATCGTCTATCTATCTATCTATCTATCTATCTATCTATCTATCTACTATCTATCTATCTATCTATCTATCATCCATCATCGTCTATCTATCTATCTATCTATCTATCTATCTATCTATCTATCTATCTATCTATCTATCTATCATCTATCTATCTCTACCTACCTACCTACCTTTCTAAGCTGCTCGTCCCCCTCTCTTGGTTGAGATGCTTTTGCTTACTTGTCAGGATAGTGAATGGATCTAGTTGCTGAGGTCCAAAAGAACTGGAAGCCTCGGCAAATCAAGTCGTCGTTTGGTTAATGAATTTGCCCCGGCTGATTATCAATGGATATTTGCTTGCTTAAGTAAGAAAAGGCCGTCCATTCTTAAAGATTTTTAGTCGTACAGAAAGACAGCGAGGCGGTTTTGACGCCTGAACAGAAGAAGGAAGAAAATAAAGGAACCCAGGCAGTCTGCAGAATAAGAAAAAAAAAATCCTTTTCAGTCTCCATTTATACACTGAGAAGCAACACCGAAGGGCAACAATAGAGTCATCATCAACATTATTATTATTATTTATTAAGAAAAGCAAACATCAGCCTGCAGCCTGAATGCAGAGAGAGGGTCTCCAGCTGCTTGTTGGATGTTGTGGGAGACGATGGCGAAGAAATAGGAAATCCAAATAAATGAAATAAACCTCGGGAGACAGAGACGGCTGTTCTTCCTCTCCTTTTGAGAGCCGTGCATTGTTGTTTACGGAACCCTTCACCCCTGGCCGCTTGCTGAATCAACAGCCTCCAATACCTGCACAGGATAGAAATCGCTGTTTACGGGTGGAAGAAAAAAAAATCCAATTTTATGGACATAGTTTCTTTTTTCCTCCCATCAAATTCATCAGATGACATCCCAGAGATTTTCTTTCTTTATTTTTATTTTTTTTGAGGCTAAAATCGGCATTTTTGAAATGCCGGTTCTCCAGCATCTAGGCTTCGAAAGTCAACACGATGATGTCAGAATGCATAGTTTCTGGCCATGTGCAGATAGCCTCCTCGCTGCTTTTGGCAATAGTGGGTTTGAAACCTAGTTCTGGATTCAGGATCCTTCTGGGCAGCCACAGGTAATTCCTCGATTTAATAACCACCCGTTTAGTGACAGTTGAGAGTGACAACGGCATTGAAAAAAGTGACTTTTGACCCTTTTTCACACTTATGACCGTTGCAGCTTTCCTGGGGTCACCTGATCAAAATGCAAACGCTTGGCAACTGACTCATATTTATGACAGTTGCAGTGTCCCGGGCAGCAGTGGGTTTCCAACTATACTTACCACTCGTTCGCCCTGCGTGTGTGCCACGATCTCTGCTACCAGTTCGCACAAACCGGTACGAACTGATTGAATACCATCTCTGGTCCTGGGGTCATGTGATCTGGTGGTGAAATGTAAAATTTGTTACTACCGGTTCTTTGGGCGTGGCTTGGTGGGGGGGGTTAATGTGACTGGGTGGGCGTGGCCAACTTTTTTCTTTTCTTTTTTTACTTTTAAAAGCATTTTTCCTACAACTCCTTCAGTGAAAAAAAAATGCTTTCAAATTCAAAAGGCTCTGACGATCCCTGCTGAGCTGCCTGATCAGAAGAGGCTTTTTTTTTCTTTTAAATGCCTCTGACGATCAGGCAACTCAGCTTGGATCGTCAGAGGCATTTAAAAGAAAAAAAGCTTCTGCCGATTAGGCAACTCAGCTTGGATCGTCAGAGGCTTTTAAAAGAAAAAAAGCCTCTGCCGATCAGGCAACTCAGCTTGGATCGTCAGAGGCTTTTAAAAGAAAAAAAGCTTCTGCCGATTAGGCAACTCAGCTTGGATCGTCAGAGGCTTTTAAAAGAAAAAAAGCCTCTGCCGATCAGGCAACTCAGCTTGGATCGTCAGAGGCTTTTAAAAGAAAAAAAGCTTCTGCCAATTAGGCAACTCAGCTTGGATCGTCAGAGGCTTTTAAAAGAAAAAAAGCCTCTGCCAATCAGGCAAGTCAGCTTGGATCATCAGAGGCTCTTAAGAACATTTTTTCTACAACCTCTTCAGAGGTATTTTTGTAGAAAAAACGCTTTTAAAAGCCTTTGACGATCCCAGCCGAGCCGCACGATCATCAGAGGCTTTTTTTTTAATTTTTAAAAGCATTTTTTCAGCCGAAGAGGTTGTAGAAAAAATGCTTTTAAAAACTAAAAAAAAAAAAAAAAAGCCTCTGATGATTGCGCGGCTCAGCTGGGCACAAAGGGAGGGGGGCAGGGATTTTTGCTACTGGTTCTCCGAACCACCCGCCGCCATCGCTACCGGATCGCCTGATCCGGTCCGAACCGGGAGCATTTCACCTCTGGGTTAGATGTCGGATTAGCCACGTGCTGGCTGGGGAATTCTGGGAGTTGAAGTCCATAAGTCTTAAAGCAGCCAAGGTTGGACACCTCTTGCCTTAAGCATTCCTGAATACTAGCCTTCAAGAATTGATTAAATTCACACCCAGAGACACAGCCCCCCACCCCCCCACACACACAGCCACACGAAAAGCTGGAAAGCATTACAGAACCTACGGAGAAGAGGACATTAAAAGGGATGATAAGGTCATCGTGCAGAGCCCCAAAGTCAAAAGCGGAAGAGTTAAAGCTCCCTGGGCACTTCTGACCTCCTTCTTCGGCAGTCATTACCGTGCCCCCATATGATCTCCTAATGAAAAAAAAACCTCCATAACTAAGGGCTTAGGGAATCTTAACTCTGAATCTCCTGGCTTCAGCCAGGTTTAAATCACCGCCTTAATGTTGCATTAAAATGGAAGTTCCCTTGAGCCACAAATTAACTCCAAGACAGAAAGCCAAGGATACCAGAAAGATTGGGAAGGTTGGATGACGATTTATGCTCGGAAAGGGCGGGTCGGGCCCGAACACCACGAGAATGCCAAATGGGTTTTTTCAAGGTTGAAACACAAGGGCAGCCGGAGGTTCTGAGTATCATCTATTTGAGGCTGATGGAATGAGTCGGAGTCAGGATAACAGAGTTATCCAGTCCAACTCTCCTCTCGGGCAGGACCATCCCTACACCACTTCAGACAAATGGTTATCCAACATCTTCTTAAAAACTTCCAGTGTTGGAGCATCTACGACTTCTGGAAGGTAAGTTGTTCCACTGATCAATTGTTCTCACTGTCAGGGAATTCCTCTTTAGTTCTAGGTTGCTTCTCTCCGTGGTTAGCTTCCATCCGTTGCTTCTTCTCCTACCTTCTGGTGCTTTGGAGAAGAAGTTGACCCCCCTCCTCTTTGTGGCAGCCCCTTAGATATTGGAAGACTGCTATCATGTTACTCAGGGGTGTGTTTCACTTACCTTTGCTACTGGTTCACTCGCTTCGCGTACGCAGATCGTATTTGATGAAATCCGGGCGTGTGGGCGGAGCCTCCTGCTGCTGCTGCTACCGGTTCGCGCGAACCGGTAGCAACCCACCAACTAATGTCACCGTTAGTCCTTCTCTTCACTAGACTAGACATACCAAATTCTTTCAACCATTCTTCATATATTTTAGCTTCCAAGTCCCCTAATAACAGTAGCACGTAGACCAGTGATGGCTAACTTTTTTGCCATTGCGTGCCAAAAGCAGGGGGAGTGCAGGGGGGGTCGTGTGTGCACGTGCCCCCTCATGCCCCCACCCACTGCGCATGCACACGACACCCCCCCCCCCGCACTCCTCATTTTTATTGACCTCAGAAGGATGGAAGGCTGAGTCAACCTTGAGCCTGGTAAGATTCGAACTGCCGAACTGCAGGCAGCCAGCAGTCAGCAGAAGTGGCCTGCAGCACTGCACTCTAACCACTGCGCCACCATGGCTCCTAACCCTAATCCTCTTGGTTGCTCTTCTCTGCCCTCTTTCTAGAGTCTCAGCATCTGTTTATATTGCCGTGACCAAAACTGGATTCCACGGAATGGAGTCCAGCCTTTGTCTGCCTCAGGTTATGAGATCACCAGGATATTGTGAGTTCTAGTCCCAAAACCTGGCACAAAACCCGGTAGGATAACTTTGGACCAATCCCCAGGAGACTGTGAATTCTAGTGCCACCTTAGGCATAAGAGCCAACTGGGTGATTTTGAGCCAGTCCCCTTTTCTCTGTAGGAAAAGGAGCGGCAAAAGATGGAGGCGGAGTGAAACGAGGGTTCAGCTTAGAATCTCTGCGTAGTCACAAATGAGCTAAATTCCTTGAATTCCATTGAGCCTTACCTAACTCCTGGCAGGTGCTATTAAATTAAATCAAATTTATTAAGTTAAATAAAGAGCCTTGATAGTACAGTGGTCTAAGGCACCCTGTTACTAAGCTGGTTATTAAGACCAGCTGCCTGCAATTACTGCAGGTTCGAATCTCACCAGGCTCAAGGTTGACTCAGCCTTCCATCCTTTCTAAGGTAGGTAAATTGAGGACCCAGATTGTGGGGGCAATAAGCTGACTTTGTATAAATATACAAAAGAATGAAGGCTATTGCTTAGCACATTGTAAGCCGCCCTGAGTCTCCGGAGAAGGGCGGCATATAAATCATTTTTTTTAAAAAAAAAAAATCAGTTTAATTGGACCTTCACAGGTGGACTTGGTCTTCCGGACCTGACAATATTCTTAAATCAAAATTTTATCCAAGCAGGGTTGAGTAGGAACAATAAATTGTATTGGTGCTCCGTTTGTCCTTTTGAGGCTGGCTAGTATGCTAAAGCTGTATTTTCTTTGCAAAAGGAGGTCTTAATCCAGTACTCCACAAATTACTCTGAGATCTGTAGATAAATTTCAGGAGGAACATGAATTTTTTGGGGGAGGGGCAAAAAGGACAATTTTTTTTTTTTACTAACTTCTAAATGAATATTAGCTCCTCGTGCCATCGTGCATATAGGCAGCCAAATAATTTATGGCTCCTGAACTCCAAAAATGTTTGTTAACCTCAATGCATCTCGCCACTTAAAAGTTACGATACCCTAAAGACGAGTGTTAATTATTGATTTAATAGATCAATGCAGAAACACACACATATATTACCGTGTTACCTATCTGTTATTTCGGTAACGGCGTTTCAGCACCATTGATCGTCTTTTGTGATATCATCTGTATCGGTGTGTTTTTTCTTTTATGCCTTTGAATACATTATCCCGAGAAAAAGATTATGGATTTTACCAGCCGTCTTAAAAGGATCCAGGGCACAAGGAAGTCAACTCTCCCAGAGACCCTCAGATGAGGTAGATAATTTGCAATTATGCCGTTTTTACAATCAGACTGAAGCTGCGCAGGCTGACAACGGACTGAAGCCAACTTCAACCTGGTGCCCCCCCAATTGTGTTGAGACTAACACACACACCCCCGTCGCAGCTGAGGATTCAGGGACAGAGTGTTCTCCAAAATGTCAGCCATTTTTGGAGGCCATCTTTGTCTTTGAATCTTCAGGGCTGTCACATGTAGTGCTGTGGGAAACTGGGAGGGGGCAGGGGTGAAATCTACTTACCTTCCCAACCAGTTCATGCTCAGAGAGTAAAAAAAACGACGACTGCGTGGATCAGTGGAGCCTCGGGCCGACATTGCTACTGGTTCTCCGAACCACCGGCAGTCATCACTACCGGTTCGTTCGAACCGGACCAAACCAGGAGCCTTTCATCCCTGGGAGGGGGGATTGCATGGAGTTGCAGGACTACTGCAATGCTCTCTACATGGGGCTCCCCTTGAAGGGCACCCGGAGGCTCCAACTGATCCAGAATGCGGCCGCGCGGGTAGTTACGGGAGCTGGATGGCGCTCCCATACAACACCTCTCCTGCGTGAGCTGCACTGGCTCCCAGTGGTCTTCCGGTGCGCTTCAAGGTGTTGGTTATCATCTTTAAAGCGCTCCATGGCATAGGGCCTAGCTATCTTTGAGACCGCCTGCTGCTACCGACGGCATCCCATCGACCTGTGCGCTCCCACAGAGAGGGCCTCCTCGGGGTGCCATCAGCCAAACAGTGTTCGCTGGTGACCCCCAGAGGGAGGGCCTTCTCTGTGGGGGCACCTACCCTCTGGAACCAGCTGCCCCCAGAGATAAGGAGAATCCAAGGCCTCGGTGCCTTCCGCCGTGCCCTTAAAACTTTCGTTTTTCAGCAAGCCGGGCTGGCCTAACACTTTTTAAAATGTTTTTAATTGTTTTGTCATTGCTTTTAATTATGGGGCCAAATATATATATATATCTTTTTAATTGTATTTTAATGTTTGTAGTTTAAGTTTTTATTTTGGCTGTACACTGCCCTGAGTCCTTAGGAGAAGGGCGGTATATAAATTTGATATAAAAATAAAATAAAATATCTAGCCATAATAACATTCCTTTCTCAGAGAGTCAAGGCCATCTTGCCCTGCACCTGGAGGGGTGTGACTGGGAGGCATCTCCAATTGGGAGGGTGCTTTGATTGGACCATGTGATGGACATGTGGGTGCTGGGCAGGGACTTGGATTTTCTTTTGTGTGGGGAAAACCTGGAAGCTTTCAGATTCGGGTTTTCCCAGATGTGCCAACGTGACAGCTCTCATAAAGTGGAACTTTGAGGAACTTCTAACCTGGGAGTTTTCTTTGCGTTAGGGGTGTTGCTTGGAACCCTGACACAAAAGATCTGGAAGGAATTAAGAAGGCTGGACTTGATTTTACGCCTTCCTTCCATAAGTTGCATGTGTCCAGGCAATCCTCGACTTACGACCACAATTGAGCACAATTTTTTTTGCAAAGCGAGTTATTTCTTAAGTTTCTTTTGCCCTGTTTTATGACCTTTCTTGTCACTTCCTTCCTCTCTCCCGTCCTTCCTTCTTTCCTTCCTTCCTTCCTTCCTTCCTTCCTTCCTTCCTTCCTTCCTTCCTAGCTCCTTTTCCCAACTTCACTCTCTTGCATTGCCTTTCTGGACCGTCTGCTTTTCTGACCAACATCTAGTGGCCATGAGTTCCACCGGCACAATGACCCAAACAGAGAGATAGATAGCTCTTGATGACCAGGAAAAAATGCCCCCTCTGCTCTTTCTTCATTGGAAGAACAAGGAGATAGCACTGATGTGTACATACACGGGGCCTAATTAGGAAACTACACACCCCCAATAAAAAAAAAATCAATTTAAAAAACAATGAGATTTTTCCCCAGGACAATTCCCCCTCCCCTTTTCCTTGGCCCCCTAAGTCAACACAATGTGACCTTGTCAGTCTGGATTACTTTCTTAATGTTAGGCTTGTTTCTGCATAATTTGGCTCAGTCTAGGGGGAGAACGGAGGGTGGGGTGGCGGGATCTCTCTAATTAATCTGGATGACCCCCATGCCTTTCTTATTGCAGCGAAAGACAAACACCGAGCAGGAAACAAATTGCATTTAAATTAATCTCAGGGAGATAATTTGGGGCCCATCCCGTTGGTTTAGGATCAATTTTAATAAGCCGGAATCGAGGCGACCGACCAACCAATCGGAAAAGGAGTTTTGACAGCCCGTTCTGGTCCCCGACCGACAGCTGCGGTGTCAACTCCCAGAATCCCCCAGCCAGCAGCGCTGGCTGGGGGATTCTGGGAATTGAAGTCCACCCATCTTCAAGCTTCCAAGGTTGAGAAACACTGTTCTAAACGGAGACACACGGATTCCCACCCCTCCCTTCTTCTGCTCTTGATTTTTCCATTCTTTCCCTGGAGTTTTTTCCCCCCCCCAAGATAGGCAATGAAAGTTATGAAGGTGGAATGTGGGAAGTGACGCGACCATTCCTTCAATACCCTGGAAAGCGTTTGAGACAGTATGCTTTTCTAGAACGTAGAATGGTAAGTATTGGAGGTCATCTAGTCCAACCCCCTGCTCGAGCAGGAGACCCTAGCCCCAGGGGTGAAATGCTCCCGGTTCGGATCGGATTGCCCGATCTGGTAGCGATGGAGGCGGGTGGTTCGGAGAACCGGTAGCAAAAATCCCTGCCCCCCCACCCCCCCCCCATTGCCCAGCTGTGCTGCACAATCATCAGAGCATTTTTTCTACAACCTCTTCGGCCGAAAAAATTATTATTATTATTATTATTATTATTATTATTATTATTATTATTATTATTATTATTATTAATTATTAATTATTAATTATTAATTATTAATTTAATTTGTATACCGCCCTTCTCCCAAGGGGACTCAGGGTGGTGAACAGCCAAAATTAAAATACATACAATACAAAAGTTAAGATAATTAAAAAAGATTAAATCAATCGGCCTCCCATTTTAAAACCCCAAGTCTATAAAATTTAAAAAATCCCATTAAAAACCCTTTAGGCTAGGCCGGCTTGCTGGCTTTTGAAAGTAAAAAAAAAAAGCCTCTGATGATCGCGCGGCTCAGCTGGGATCATCAAAGGCTTTTAAAAGAAAAAAAACCCCTTTTTTTCCCTTTTAAATGCCTCTAACAATCAGGCAGCTCAGCTTGGATCGTCAGAGGCATTTAAAAGAAAAAAAAGCCTCTGCTGATCAGGCAACTCAGCTGGGGTCGTCAGAGCCTTTTGAAAGCATTTTTTTACAACCTCTTCGCCGAAGAGGTTGTAGAAAAAATGGTTTTAAAAGTAAACAAAAAAAAAATTGGCCCCGCCCACCCCGGCACACTTCCCCCCCCCCCAACAAGCCACGCCCACAGAACCGGCAGTAACAAATTTTAGATTTCACCCCTGACTAGACCCGTGATGGCGAACCTATGGTACACGTGCCAGAGGTGTCACAAAGAGCCCTCTCTGGTCACGTGCCCCGTCGCCAGCTGCTCTCTTCCGGGTTCCGGAATAACAGAGTTGGAAGGGACCTTGGAGGTCTTCTAGTCCAACCCCATGCTCGAGCAGAGGGGACCCTATACCATTCCAGACAAATGGTTGTGTAGTTCCTTTTTGAAAACTTCCCGTGTTGGAGCACCCACAACTTCTGGTGGCAAGCTGTTCCACTGATTAATTGTTCTCACTGTCAGGAAATTTCTCCTTAGTTCTAGGTTGTTTCTCTCCTTCGTGAGTTTCCTTCCATTGCTTCTTGTCCTGCCTTCAGGGGCTTTGGAGAAGAGGTTGACCCCCATCTTCTTTGTAGAAGCCCCTCGAATATTGGAACAATGTTATCATGCCCACCCACCCCACCCCCAGTCCTTCTTTTCATTATAGACGTCCCCAGTTCCTGTAATGAATTCCTGTAATTTCTGACGACATTTTATGTGGAGATAACTGTTTAAGCACAAAAGACTCGTATGCTTTTCATTGTAGGCGTGCAGGCTCCTGTTTTTGAGCTGTGATTTTTGCATGATAAGCCTGCAACTTTAGCCTATTGATGAGGTGTGTGTGTGTGTGTGTGTGTGAGAGAGAGAGAGAGAGAGTGTTTATCAATGCTGTCTGGTATGCCTTGCTGTAAATTTTATTTAATTCATATTCATCTTTCCTTTCCTTTCCTTTCCTTTCCTTTCCTTTCCTTTCCTTCCTTTTCCTTTTCCTTTTCCTTTTCCTTTTCCTTTTCCTTTCCTTTCCTTTTCCTTTTCCTTTTCCTTTTCCTTTTCCTTTCCTTCCCTTCCCTTCCCTCCATCCCACTTTTTCACTTTTTCATACAGACCCAGAACTCTCTTCTTCAAGGACGTTGCTCTGCTATGACTTCTCTCTCGTAGGCCTCCCTTTCTGCCTAACCCGGGGAATTCTCCCGCTTTGCAGTGGGTCTCTGCTGTGGAAATCACTTCTCCTCCTTTCCCAGCTGCACCTCTTTTGCACATGGCTGCGACGCTCTTTCGAAGGCCTTTTGGTCTTTTTTTGGCCACAGCTTCTGACTCTGCTTCTCATCGGCAGAAGCCTGTTAGATCTGGGAGCCAAAAGGGTCTTCAGGGGCAGGCTTCTTTCGGTGTAGCCCATCTGCCACCGGGATCGGAGCTGGGAAGTGGACTTGGGCTTAGGGGCAGGGCGCTTCCTATCCTCTAAACGGCCACTTCCAGCTGTTACGCTGTTTGTACATGGGGAGGGACGAAAGAGGAACCATTCCAGGTAAATAGGGCCGGATCTTTGAGCAAAGGTTTTGCAAGTTCGGCGATATGCTTAAGTCAACAATGAGCCCAAAGAAGAACTTGAGAAAGAATCAGCGTTTATTTTGATCAAAGCAAAATGCTGGGTAGACCATTCCACGAACATACAGACAAGGTGCACGTAAGGAAGGCCACACCTTGGGGAAGGTATGGCGTCCTTTTATACCTTCAGAGACATCAGCTTAGTACCAGGGGTGAAATGTAAAATTTGTTACTACCGGTTCTGTGGGCGTGGCTTGGTGGTGGTGGTGGTCATTTGACTGGGTGGGCGTGGCCAACTTTCTTTAAAAAAAAAACCTTTTCAAAGCATTTTTCCTGCAAATGCAAAAAAATGCTTTGAAAAGGCTCTGCTGATCAGGCAACACAGCTGGGATCGTCAGAGGCTTTTCAAAGCATTTTTTAAACCACCTCTTCCGCTGAAGAGGTTGCAGAAAAAAATGCTTTAAAGGTCTCTCTGATGTGATCCCAGCTGAGTTGCCTGATCGTCCGAGAGACTTTTCAAAGCATTTTTTAAAACGATCAGGCAACTCAGCTGGGATCACGTCAGAGAGACTTTTAAAGCATTTTTTTCTGCAACCTCTTCCGGGGAAGAGGTGGTTAAAAAAATGCTTTGAAAAGCCTCTGACGATCCCAGCTGAGTCGCGCGATCATCAGAGGCTTTTTTTTTTTAAAAAAAAAAAGCCTCTGATGATCGTGTGGCTCAGCTGGGCATGTTGGGGGGCGCAGGGATTTTTGCTACCGGTTCTCCGAACCACCCGCCTCCATCACTACTGGATTGGAAGATCCGATCCTAACCGGTAGTATTTCACCCCTGCTTAGTACCCAATTCTGGGCCCCTGGCCCATTCCTTCCTTGTAGCCTGCATTGGCTGTACAGCAAGGAACAAGGGGGGGCTGAGTGTTTAGCAACACAGGTATTTGCCCTATGTAACCCTGCCAAGCCATGACATAACCCGCACCAGGCTCTTGAGTTGTACCCAAAAACAAGATACCAGAAGTATCTTTGCTTCACTGGTAGAAGCAAATGCCAGAGGCAATTCCAATTCTTAGCAAAGCAATTTCTACAGAAGCAAAACAGCAAGTCAAACCAATCCTACCGACTATGTCCCACTAATTCTACCTATTCTATTATTATTATGTCCCTTCAGGTTTTTTTGGTTTTTTTGTTTTAATTTGATTTATATGCCGCCCTTCTCCAGAGACTCAGGGCAGCTTACAATGCGCTAAGCAATAGCCTTCATACTTTTGTATGTTTATACAAAGTCAGCTTATTGCCCCCACAATCTGGGTCCTCATTTCACCTACCTTAGAAAGGATGGAAGGCTGAGTCAACCTTGAGACTGGTGAGATTCGAACCTGCAGTAATTGCAGGCAGGTGTGTTAATAACAGTTTCATTCCAAATACTGCAGGCCAGATGCAAACGGTTGTAGGAATTGGGTATGTTTGGCTTAAGGAAGAGAAGGACTAGGGGTGACAGGATAGCAGCCTTCCAAAATTTCAAGTGGATGTCCCAAAGAAGAGGGAGACAAGCTATGCTCCAAAGCACCTGAAGGCAGGACAAGAAGCAACGGGTGGAAACTCATCAAGGAAAGAAGCAACCTAGAAATTGAGGAGAAGTTTCCTGACATTTAGAACAATCAACCAGTGGAACAGCTTGCCACCAGAAGTTGTGGGTGCTCCATCGCTGGAGGTTTTTAAGAAGATGTTGGATAACCATTTGTCTGAAATGATGTAGGGTTTCCTGCTTGAGCAGGAATTCTGGGAGCTGAAGTTCCCGGATCGTAAAAGGGCCGTACTTTCCCACCTCTGCTTTAAGCCAATTATCAGATAAGTAACAGATTAACAGAGTTGGAAGGGACCTTATAGGTCATCTAGTCCAACCCTCACCCCCGCTCAAACAGGAGACCCTATACCATTTCTGACAAATGGCAGTCCAATCAGTCCAGTTTTCTGGGTCCACCTGACCCAGATTTTCTGCATGGTGCTTCCGTCCGTCGGCAGGCGAACTGGGAAATGCAAATCCGAACAGCTGCAGGGGGAAATCTCTGCCAAAGGCCCCATTCTCGACTTAAACGGGGCACCTTCTCCCCGGTGCAATTAGAAATCCTACTCTGGCAGCTTTTCAGCTGGGGAGATCATCGAGGTAGATTACTTTCCAGCAGATGAACTAAAGACTTGCAGGTGTTCCACGTCCCCCCCCCCCCCCCCCCCCCCCCCCCGTGCGCCTGTCGTTTCCAAAAACCTCCCTGCTTTTTAACGAGGCCAGCTCTGCCAAAGGAAGCATCTCGGCCATGCATTATGCATGAGAGCCGTTTGCCTGCCACGCTCCCGGCATCATCCTTGGCCTTTTCCAGGCTGGACGACACCAATTAAGAGCTGGGATTTTTATTATTATTATTATTTTAAATTATTCAATAATCTGAACTCTCACGGTCGTTTAACATACCGGTATCGATGTCGTAAACAAGTTCTAATGGGCCCTAGAGGATTTTGGGGGGTGAGTTATATTTTTCCCTCGTCATTTTCCTGCCCGTAAGCGACAGGGATTGGACTCTGTGGGACAAAGGAAGGAAGGAAGGAAGAAAAGAGAAAGAGAAAGAGAAAAAAAGGGAGGAAAGGAAAGGAAGGAAGGAAAGAAAAGGAAAGGAAAGAAGGAAGAGAAAGAAAGAAAGGGAGGGAGAAAGGAAAGGAGGAAGGAAGGAAGGAAGGAAGGAAGGAAGGAAAGAAAGAAAGCAGAAGGAAAGAAGGAGAGAGAAAGAAAGGAGGAAGGGAAGAAAAGGAAGGAAGGAAGGGAAGGAAGGAAGGAAAAAAGGAAGGAAAAGAAAGCAGAAGGAAAGAAGGAATGGAGAGGGAGAAAGGAAAAGGAGGAAGAGAAGAAAGGAAGAAAGGAAAGAAGGAAGAAAAGAAAGGGAGGTAGAAAGGAAAGGAGGAAGGAAAGAAAAAAGGAAAGAAAGAAAGCAGAAGGAAAGGAGGAGAGAAAGGAAAGGAGGAAGGGAAGAAAAGAAAAGAAAGGGAGAGAGAAAGAAGAAAGGAAAGGAGGAAGGAAGGAAAGGAAGGAAGGAAAGAAAGAAAGCAGAAGGAAAGAAGGGATGGCGAGGGAGAAAGGAAAGGAAGGAAGGAAAGAAGGAAGAAAAGAAAGGGAGGGAGAAAGAAGAAAGGAAAGGAGGAATGAAGGAAAGGAAGAAGGAAAGAAAGCAGAAGGAAAGAAGGGACAGAGAGGGAGAAAGGAAAGGAGAAAGGAAAGGAGAAAATATGGAATAGAAGAGAAGAGAATAGGGAATAGAATGGAATAGAATAGAAAAGAAAATATGGGATAGAATAGAATAAGGAATAGAATGGAATAGAATACAGTAGAATAGAATAGAAAATGTGGAATAGAATAGAAGAATGGAATGGAATAGAATAGAATAGAATTCTTTACTGGCTAAGTGTGATTGGACACACAAGGAATTTGTCTTGGTGCATAAGCTCTCAATGTACATAAAAAGACAAGATACATTTATCAAGAACCATAAGGTACAACACTTAATGATAGTCATAGGGTACAAATAAGCAATCAGGAAACAATATCAATATAACTCGTAAGGATACAAGCAATAAAATTACAGTCATACAGTCATAAGTGGGAGGAGATGGGTGATGGGAACGATGAGAAAATTAATAGTAGTGCAGACTTAGTAACTACTTTGACAGTGTTGAGGGAATTATTCGTTTAGCAGAGTGATGGCGTTCGGGGGAAAAAACTGTCCTTGTGTCTAATTGTTCTGGTGTGCAGTCCTCTATAGCGTCGTTTTGAGGGTAGGAGTTGAAACAGTTTATGTCCAGGATGCGAGGGGTCTGTAGATATTTTCCCAGCCCTCTTTTTGACTCGTCTGCACAGTATACAGGTCCTCAATGGAAGGCAGGTTGGTAGCCATGGTTTTTTCTGCCGTTCTAATGATCCTCTGAAGTCTCCGTCTGTCTTGTTGGGTTGCAGAGACAAACCAGAGAGTTATTAGAGGTGCAGATGACAGACTCCATAATTCCTCTGTAGAACTGGATCAGCAGCTCCTTGGGCAGTTTGAGCTTCCTGAGTTGGCGCAGAAAGAACATTCTTTGAAGTGCTTTTTTGATGACGATTTTGATGTGAGGTGTGTATCTATCTGTCTATCTCATCTCTCTCGTCTGTCTGCCTCTGTCTGTCTGTCTGTCTGTCTGTCTGTCTGTCTATCATCTCATCTATATCTATCTATCTATATCTCTATATCTCTATCTGTATATGTATATCTATATGTATGTAAAAACATTTCACCTTGTACTGAATGGGATATTTATCCCATTTGATTAGTTTTACCTATGTAAGCTAAGATGTTCCACAGCCCTAATTCTGTGAAATCTCATTCACAAGTTTCTGGGCTTTTTGTATCTTGCTGAAAAGCAACAACTCTGTGCTGCAATTTGGGAGAGTTGTTGCTTTTCAGCAAGATACAAAAAGCCCAGAAACTTGTGAATGAGATTTCACAGAACCAGGGCTGTGGAACACCTTAGCTTACGTAGGTAAAACCTGGCTAGAAAGAATATGCACATAAAAGCCTACGAAAAAGACACACACACACACACACACACACACATATATATTCAAATTTCCAACAGTTAAGTAATATCCCATTCAGTACAAGGTGAAACGTTTTTACCTCGAATTCCCCGCTGTGTAATGGCCAATCAGACGGTATTTATAAGAGGTAGAATGGATTTCCTGGCTCCGTTATTCAAAATTAAACATTTTTCAGGCATTAACATTTAATGGCTTGTCTTTTCTTTCCTTTTTTTTTCCCCCCCGCCACACTTCAAGTTGATTTTATGTAACCCTAGATACTCGCAATTCCTGGATAGGCTGAAGTGCCTTGTTTATACCCCGGATCCTGCAGGCGATGCTTTTATATTTATTTGTACCTGTGTAGACGGAATTAAATTGCAGATTTGATAGCACGTTCCTCTCTTTCGCTTGGAAACGATGGACTGGGGAGGTGCTGGCTCTTGATAATCAAACCATTTCATTTCTGTATCTTTGTTGTTGTTTTTTTAAAAAATTGCCTTATAAATCACGGACGAGAACTAGCCAAGGAACCATAGACAAGATTTTAACAGAATAATGGAGTTGGAAGGGACCTTGGAGGTCTTCTAGTCGGACCCGTTGCTCAAGCAGAAAACCCCATACCGGTAGTCCTCGACCTACGATCACAATTACGAGCCCAGAATTTCTGCTGTTAAGTGAGATATTCATTAAGTGCATTTCGGCCCATTTTACAACTTTTCTGCTCACCGTTAAGTGAATCACCGCAGTCGATAAGTTAGCAACCCGGTTGTTAAATGAATCTGGCTTCCCTATGGACTTTGCAGGTCCGAAGGTTGCAAAAAGGGATCACGTGACCCCGAGGAACTGCGATTGTCATAAATACGAACCGGTTGCCAAGCATCTGAATCGGGTGAAATGCTCCCGGTTCAGACCGGATCGCCCGATCCGGTAGCGATGGCTGCGGGTGGTTCGGAGAACCGGTAGCAAAAATCCCTGGCCCCTCCCCCATTGCCCAGCTGAGCCGTGCAATCATCAGAGGCTTTTTTTTTATTTTTAAAAGCATTTTTTCTACAACCTCTTCGGCCAAAAAATGCTTTTAAAAGTTAAAAAAAAAAGCCTCTGATGATCGCATAGCTCAGCTGGGATCGTCAGAGGCTTTTTTTAAAAAAAAAAAAGCTTCCACCAATCAGGCAAGTCAGCTGGGATCGTCAGAGGCTTTAAAAGCATTTTTTTTACAACCTCTTCAGCCAAAGAGGTTGTATAAAAAATAGTTTTAAAAGTAAAGGTAAAAAAAAAAAAATAGTTGGCCACGTCCACTCAGTCATATTACCTCCACCACCACCAAGCCACGCCCACAGAACCGGTAGTAACACATTTTACATTTCACCACTGATCTGAATTCTGATCATGTGACCACGGGGAGGCTGCAAAAGTCATAACTGTGAAAAATGATTTGTAAGTCACATTTTTCAATGCCGTTGTAACTTCGAATGCTCACCAAAATGAACTGTTGTAAGTCGAGGACTACCTGAACCATTTCAGACAGGTGGCTGTCCTGTCTCTTCTGGAAAGCCTCCAGTGCTGAAACACGTACAACCTCTTGTGGCAAGCTGTTCCACTGGTTAATTGTCCTCAATGTTAGGAAGTTTCTCCTTAATTCCAGGTTGCTTCTCTCCTTGATGAGTTTGCATCCCCTCAAATCTTGGAGCAAATCTTAGGTTGACCCCTTTCCTCTTTGTGGCAGCCCCTCAAATACTGGACTACTGATATCATGTCTCCCCCTACATTCCTTATTTCCTCTTAACCTAGCCAAACCCAAATCCTGCAACTGTTCTTCGTATGTTTTAGTCTCCAGGCCTTTAATTATCTTTGTTGCTCTTCTCTCCACTCTTTCTAGAATATCAGCCTATTTTTATATCTTGGGAACGAAAACTGGATGCAGTATTCCAAGTGTGGTCTTATCAAGGCATTATCTGGTATCAATACTTTGCGCGATTTTGATCCCAACTCTCTGTTAATACAGCCTAACAGAGGCTGGATCTTTCCTTGATTGGTTTCCCTCAAGAGGTCTTGGATGTCTCCTAGTCCAACCCCCCTCCTCAAGCACGAGACCTTATACCATTTCAGACAACTTCTTGTCTAATCTCTTCTTAAAAACTTCCAGTGTTGGAGCATTCACAACTTCTGGAGGCAAATTGTTCCACTAATTGATTGTTCTCACTGTCAGGAAGTTTCTCCTTAGTTCTAGGTTGCTTCTTTCCTTGTTTAGTTTCCATCCATTGCTTCTTGTCCTGCCTTCAGGAGCTTTGGAGAATAGGTTGACACCCCCTCCCTCCCCTTCTCTGGGGCAGCCCCTCAAATATTGGAACACGGCTGGCATTTACCACCTGCCAGGTTAGCTAAAATGTTTAAAAATATGTCTAGCAAATATTGGAAATGCAATAAAAAAAAACGGGCACATTTTATCATATGTGGTGGCAGATGGCTAGAAAAGATAATAGGGAAACATGTAGACTTTAAACCTGAACTGTTTTTATTAGGGATAATATCAGGAAAAAAATTGATAGGAAAAGTATGTATTTAATATTACATATTTTAACAGCAGCGAGGATTATCTTTGCACAATATTGGAAAAGTGAAAAAACACCGCAAGACGAGGAGATAGTTCAGAAGTTACTAGATTGTCCAGAAACGGATTAGACTTGCGTTGAAAATCAAACAGAAAGAAGACATAGAATATTATCAAACATGGAATTTATTTTACCAGTGGTTGGAAGAAAAAGGGGTGGAGATTGAGAATCTGTATTGCTAAGCAAATTAAATATCCAGACAACACGATGTTTATTAAATACTAAGAAATGTAATTAATAGAAAATTAATACAATTTATATATTTAAAAAAAAAACTATTGGAACAGTGCTATTTTGGAATTGTCGAAGCTGAATGTGGTTTTCGTTTCCTCTTTATCTACAGATGTCTAGCCAGAGAGGTCATGGACAGCTGGTGCCACCTTCAGACATGGATGGCTCCTACCTTGGTGTAGCTCGACTACAAACTTTGCATAAGGACCACAACTTAACTTGTAGAAGCCCTAGTCTTCAACCTTCAACTCGACCTGGTAGGAATAGGGGCGTCCTTGAGGCCGGCACCCCCGGAGGTCAGACGGAGGCCAGGAACGGTCGTCTTTTGCAAAACGGATTGCCCCATAAATGCAACCACAGGGCATCTCCAGCCACGCAGCCATTGGCTCCTCTTCTTCGGAGAACTCCCGATGGGGAGAAGAGGAGGAACGGCTGTCCTCTTCCGGGGTGTCCCTTCCATCAAAAATTAAGAAACTCGGCTCACGAGTCTTTCCAAGACGCTTGCCACATTCAAGACCGATATCCGGGGGCCCCGTGCGAATCCTCCTCGGAATATTTTGGCTCGCCGCACCTTCGGAGGCCAAAGGCCGGCGATGTCACGAGACCAAAAGAAGCCGATCAGCGCGGCCAGAACTTCTCCGAAGAGAAAAGGAAAGAGCTCCTGCTCCAGAAAATTGAGCTGGAAATCGAGAAGGAGCGTCTGCAGAATTTGTTAGCGGAGCAAGAGGCCAAACTTCTCCAGCAGCAAGAGCAGCTCCAGCAATCCAGGCGGGAGTATCATCGGTAAGCTTGGGAAAGGGGAATAAGAAACTGGTTTTTGCTACCTTAAGAGGTTGCAGAAAAAAAATGCTTTTAAAAGCCTCTGACGATCAGGCAACTCAGCTGGGATCGCCAGAGGCTTTTAAAGGCATTTTTTTTTTCTTCTACAACCTCTTCAACCGAAGAGGTTGTAGAAAAAATGCTTTTAAAAGTAAAAAAAAAAGCCTCTGATGATCGTGTGTCTCAGCTGGGCATGGGGGGGCGGGGGGCAGGGATTTTTGCTACTGGTTCTCCGAACCACCCACCGCCATCACTACCGGATCGGGTGATCCGTCCAAACCGGGAGCATTTCACCCCTGGTAGGATAGCTTGAGAGGGGAGGGGAGTGAAGTGGGACTGGGAGTGGGAGTGTTAGAGGAGGGATAGGGGAGGGGAGGGAGAGGAGAGGATGATAAGATAAGATAGGATTATCTTTATTGTTGTTTATTCTGAGCACACAGACACACATTAAAAATGAAGTTCTGTGAATCACCAAGGTCGATAAGTTAGCAACCCGGTTGTTAAGTGAATCTGGCTTCCCTGTGGACTCTGCTTGTCAGAAAATTGCAAAAGGGGATCATGTGACCCCGTCATAAGTACGAACCGGTTGCCGAGCATCTGGATTCTGATCACGTGACCTAGGGGAGGCTGCAAAAGTCGTAACTGTGAAAAATGGTTGTAAGTCACATTTGTCAATGCCGTTGAATGGTCACCAAATGAACTGTTGTAAGTCGAGGACTACCTGTACCATTTCAGACAGGTGGCTGTCCAGTCTCTCCTGAAACGCCTCCAGTGATGAAGCACCTACAACTTCTGGTGGCAAGCTGTTCCACTGGTTAATTGTCCTCAGTGTTAGGAAGTTTCTCCTTAATTCCAGGTTGCTTCTGTCCTTGGTTAGTTTCCATCCGTTGTTTCTTGTCTTGCCTTCTGGTGCTTTGGAAAATAAGTTTAACCCCCTTCTTCTTTGGGGCAGCCCCTCTACCGGATCGGGTGATCCGGTCCAAACCGGGAGCATTTCACCCCTGGTAGGATAGCTTGAGAGGGGAGGGGAGTGAAGTGGGACTGGGAGTGGGAGTGTTAGAGGAGGGATAGGGGAGGGGAGGGAGAGGAGAGGATGATAAGATAAGATAGGATTATCTTTATTGTTGTTTATTCTGAGCACACAGACACACATTAAAAATGAAGTTCTGTGAATCACCAAGGTCGATAAGTTAGCAACCCGGTTGTTAAGTGAATCTGGCTTCCCTGTGGACTCTGCTTGTCAGAAAATTGCAAAAGGGGATCATGTGACCCCGTCATAAGTACGAACCGGTTGCCGAGCATCTGGATTCTGATCACGTGACCTAGGGGAGGCTGCAAAAGTCGTAACTGTGAAAAATGGTTGTAAGTCACATTTGTCAATGCCGTTGAATGGTCACCAAATGAACTGTTGTAAGTCGAGGACTACCTGTACCATTTCAGACAGGTGGCTGTCCAGTCTCTCCTGAAACGCCTCCAGTGATGAAGCACCTACAACTTCTGGTGGCAAGCTGTTCCACTGGTTAATTGTCCTCAGTGTTAGGAAGTTTCTCCTTAATTCCAGGTTGCTTCTCTCCTTGGTTAGTTTCCATCCATTGTTTCTTGTCTTGCCTTCTGGTGCTTTGGAGAATAGGTTGACTCCCGCTTCTTTGTGGAAGCACCTGAGATAGCGGAAGACTCCTATCATGTCCCCTTCTTTTCTCTAGACTATCCCAACCCAAATCCTGCAGCTCTTCTTCATAGGTTTTAGTCTCCAGGCTTTTAGTCCTCTTAATTGCTCTTCTCTGAACTTTTTCCCAAAGTCTCAACATCTTTTTTGCAGCGTGGTGACCTGTTTGGAGGGTTTGAATAAACACCTGCAGAACCCTTGTCATGCACGCGTGTGTGTCTGTCTGTCTGTGTATAGCAGCACATTCCCTCAATCGTTCATCTGGTTGAACCGTCTTACTGGCTTTAAGCCACAATCCGCACATCATCGTCGCCACCACCCTGTTCTGCCCCAGCTACAGACCCCAAAGAACGCAGCACATACAAACTATACAAAGCTTATTTTACTCAAATAACTCTGTCTTTATCAACCAAAGGCTGTTAATAAACTGTATTAACAGCCTACCAGAATTCTAAGATAAGGTAATCATAGTCTTACTAGAGTTGGCAGAAAACCCAGAAACAATTTTGCAGAGAATCCAGACGCGAAGGAGAGTAAACTAAAGTTGTTCCCTGCAAATTGCTTCAGTCAGCGTTCCTCCTTAAATAGGCTAAGGGAGTGGCCAATTAGCCCCAAGCCTTACTCTCGAGGAGACCTCCTCCTGAGTAACCACTCCTGCCTTTTGGCAGCTCTGCGCGCCCGTGCATCGAGAAGAGGCTCCTCCTCTTCGTCCTCTTCACTTATGGGAGCTTCTGGAGGCTCTGAAGGCCCTGGCTGAATCTCCTTCCAACTCTGGCACCACATCTTCTCCAGCCTCCTCATTGTCTGACTCAAGTGCCAGCTGCACAGGCTGCTGGCGCAGCACCACACCAGCCTCCTCGCTGTCGGAATCAGCTACTAGCTGCACAGGCCGCTGACGGGCCACAACACACCCAGAGCTGAAAGTCCCCCTCCCCGACGCCCTGCAGCCCCGAACTCTCTTAACTCTGGTTTATTTCCAACCATTGTTTGATGAGAGACTATCAGAGCTGCAGTGTTTGAGAAGTTGGCTGGGGGGAGGTGGGGGAGGTTCACCCGCCAAGGTCAAGAGCAAAGCGGGAGCAGATGGATTTTTAACGATCAAAACCACCTTTAATCATCCCTACACGGGACTTTCTTTCGGTGGAAGGGAGGCGGGAGAGGAGAGGGAGGGCGAAGGGCTGGGGAGGGGAGGGGGGTTTGTTTTTCAAGCCGGCTCAGAGCGCTCAGCGGGGACCCTGCTGTCCAGCCGCAGGACTCTCTGCTGGGTCTCGGCGAATTTGTTTCCCTTCTCCTCCTCCTCTTTCCGGATGCTCCATCGGAAGTCTGCTGAGAAGATTGCACCTTCTGCAAAGGACGAGGGGATGGAGACGCTGCTGGCGTCCAAAGGGGGACTTGAGGTGGCCTTTATTGTGTCTGCTCAGCGCCTTCCCGCGGTTTGATGGACTTAAGTTCACAGAGGATAGATGGGTCTCTCTCCACACCGATAGGACTGATAGCTAGATTCTAGCTTCGTTTTAGGATACGTGGAGTTCTCTGTCTCTCTCTCTCTCTCCCTCCTCTCTCTCTCTCTCTCTCTCTCTCTCTCTCTCTCTCTCTCTCTCTCTCTCTCTCCCTCTCTCTCTCTCCTCCCTCCCTCCCTGCATCTATCTCCCTCTCCTTTTCTTTCCCACTCTTTTTTCCCCCCCTTTTCCAGCCCACTCCCTTTCTCTCTTCCCCTCCCTCCTTCTCCCTCCCTCCCTCCCTTTCCACTGTCTCTCCCTCTTTGTTTCTCTCTCCCTTTCCGTCTGTCTCTCCCTGTCTTTCTCCCTCCCTCTTCCTCTGTCTCTCCCCCTCTGTCTCTCTCTTTATCTCCATCTCTCTCTCTTAGTCTTTCTCTCTATATATATATCCTTGTCCCTCTCTCTCTTCTCCTCCTCCCTCCCTTTCCACTTGTCTCTCCCTCTTTGTTTCTCTCTCCCTTTCCGTCTGTCTCTCCCTGTTTTTCTCCCTCCCTCTTCCTCTGTCTCTCCCCTTCTTTCTCTTTATTTCCATCTCTCTCTCTTAGTCTTTCCCTCTCTCTATATATATCCTTGTCCGTCTCTCTCTCCTCTTCCTCTGTCTCTCTCTCTCCGTCCCTCTCTCTCCCTCTCCCTCTGTCTCCCTTTCCGTCTGTTTCTCCCTCACTCTTCCTCTGTGTCTCTCTTTCTCTTTCTCTCATCTTCCCTCTTAGTCTCTTTCTCCCTCCCTCTCTCTATATCTATTCCTGTCCCTGTCCCTCTTCCTCTGTCTCTCTCTCTTCCTCTGTTTCTCTCTCTCCCTCTTCCTCTTTCCCCTCCCTCTCTCTCTCTGTCTGTCCCTCATTCTCTCTCTTCCCCATCTCCTTGTCCCTCCCTCCCTCCCTCTCAGCCTCTCTCTTTCTTCTTCTTCTTTTTAACTCTCTTGGTGGGGAGGCTTCTCACTGCTGGGAGAAAGATAGGAGATAGGTAGAGGCAAAAAATCTAGCTACCTTGTACCGTCCGTTTTGTTTGTTTTACACAACTCCCTTGACCGGTTTTGAAGTTTGGATCAATATTCTCTGTGTGTGTGTGCAGGCACCCACTCACAAGGACACTTGCACTCAGTTTAGAGGCAGCGTTATGTGTTGGCCTCTAATTAGACCCCCAACGGCAATTGTGATAGTGATAACGGGAACAACAACAACATGGACCAGAGCCCGTTCTGCTAGAAGGGCATTTCTCAGTGTGAGCAACTTTGGGGTCCTGGATCCTCTCTGAGCTTGGTGGTTTTCTTGCAGACGTTTCATGACCCAACTAGGGAACATCATCAGTGATACAAAAGAATGGTGTTTCCTCTCCTATTAGACACACATGCTTTTTTTCTCTGTCATTCTACAACAGAAGAGAAAATCTGCATCTTAGGGTTGAACTGTGGGGTCCTTGGCGCTCTCTGAGCTTAGTGGTTTTCTTGCAGACATTTCATGACCCAACTAAGGAACATCATCAGGGCTAGAAGGAAGTGAGGTTTTCTCTATGTTTATATACTAGTCTCTTTTGTTCTCTTTGTTTCGTTTTGTTTTATTGTCTCTTTCGAAGGGTATGTACATGTTGTTTATCTCTAATTGCCTGTTGATGGCTGACTTGGCTGAGCGCCAGGCTTCCAGCAATTCTTGAACATTTTCCGTAGCACCTTCTCCATTAATTTGAACTTCCACGTGGACTTCAACCCCCCAGCATTCTCCAGCCGCTGGGAAAAATACATTTAGAAGAGTTTTATCAATCGGAATAGAGCTGGAAGGGACCTTGGAGGTCTTCTAGTCCAGCCCCTTCTCAAGCAGGAGACCCTCTACCATTCCAGACAGGTGGCTATCCGGTCTCTTCTTAAAACCTTCCAGTGATGAAAAGCACCCACAACTTCTGGTGGCAAGCAGTTCCACTGTTTAATTGTCCTCACCATTAGGAAACGTCTCCTTAGTTCCAAATTCCTTCTCTCCTTGGTTAGTTTCCATCCATTATTCCTTGTCCTGCCCTCTGGTGCTTATCCTGAAGTGTCTCCTTTGAAGGTGGAGTTTGGTGGAGTTTCCTCTCGGAGAAATATGTCTGTTATTTCAAAACCTCAATATGCTTACCTTATAAAATGGGAGTAAAAAAGACGGGACAAAAGCACATATAGTTTCTTCGATATTTGAGCCTGCACATGGTGAGGAGGGTCTCTGTTTTCCTTGCAGGTTTAAAACCCGCGCTGGCAATCCGGAAGACGGGCTGATGGGGGAAGCCCTGATGGGACCAGGCTCCTCGGCTCCGGCCCTGAACGGGATTTGTGATGGCCTCAGGTAAGGTCCTGACTTGGCTCACCTGTTAACTGCCTTTTGTGTGCCAGAATATTGTATGATGTGCAAGGAGCTTGACTTGGTATCACCCACATACTTGTTCATAACTTCTTCTCTTCTCTTCTCTTCTCTTCTCTTCTCTTCTCTTCTCTTCTCCTGTCCTCTCCTCTTCCTCTCCCCTCCCCTTCCCTCTCCTCTCCTCTCCTTTTTCCCCATTCCCTTCCTTTCCTTTCCTTCCCTACCATAACTCTTTCCCCTCCCCTCTCTCTTCTCTTCTCTTCTCCTGTCCTCTCCTCTTCCTCTTCCTCTCCTCTTCTCTCCTTTCCTCTCTCCTTCCTCCTCTCCCCTCTCCTTTCCTCTCCCTTTTCCTCTCCCTTCTCTTCTCTCCCTCCTCCTCTCCTCTCCTCTCCCCTCCCCTATCTTATCTCTCCTTTCTCTTCTGCCCTCTCCTCTCCCTCTTCCTCTCTCTTCTCTCCTCTCCCTTCCCCTCTCCTTTCTCTCCTCTCCTCTCCCTTCACCCCTCCCCTCTCCTCTCCTCTCCTCTCCCTTCTCCTCCTCTCTTCTCTTCTCCTCTCCTCTCTCCTCTTCTCTTCTCCTCTCCTCTCCTCTCCCCTTCTCCTGTCCTGTCCTCCCCTTCCCTCTCCCTCCTTCTACTTCCCTGCCCTCTCTTCGCCCTCCCCCTTTCCTCCCCTCTCCCTCCCTTTCTCCCCTCCTCTCCCCTCTATATAACACTGGATCGCTGTATCCGAAATCCATACCCCTAGCTTTCACTACAGTCACAAGCAGAAGGAAATGCCTTTCCTTCTTCGGGATTTCCAGCGGGCGTCGGGCAAGCAGGGGGCAAAAAAAAGGAAGACGGCCTCTAGCGTGCTTGGTGTTGGAGAAGCCTGGTGGGAGTCCAGCCCAGATGGATCGGGGCTGAGGCCCAGATTAGGAAAGTCATTTTTGGACGGTTTATGCAAAACTGCTCCTCAAGTGCTTCTCAACCCATTTGGTGCTCTGGCGATTAACATGCCGTGAGCGCCTTGCCTCTCTTAAGCTTCGTCAAAAGCTTCCAGTCACGGTGCCAGATCTGGAGTGGCAGATGTGGGGAGACGCTGCGTTCCAGCCAGCCCAATAAAATGCGCGTAGTCAAAATGGCCTTTTATTTTGGTTTTTTATTTACTTTATTTATTTTCATTTTCAAAAATGAAAGTATACCTATAGATGAAAATGGAATAAAGAAAATACTAGATTGCGCCGAAATGGACAGGTGAACTATGAAAATTAAGGATAAAGAGGAAACAGTACTATTTAACATGGGACTCATTTTACAAACGGTTAGAAAACAGAAGCAGAAGTTAGTAAATTTATAATTA
The DNA here is from genome assembly GCF_029531705.1 of Pantherophis guttatus. The sequence goes on from NW_026844109.1 coordinate 3,308,296, forward strand.
AGGATGATCAATAAAATAGAGGTTAATGTATATATAGATATATGCAAAAGGAAAGGAAAGGAAAACAGATATATAGATATATATATATAAACATAACACTATAAGCAATATTATTATTGGATTACATTTGATTATAGATTAAATTGTATAGAACGACCAGAATTGAAGATTATATTGCATATATCATGAGAACAGTGGCTGTAATTATGGTGTATAATATTATGTGTCTTCAAAAGAGATTTGATATGGACAATACACTGTCGTTGCAGAAATGCAAACGTGATGTATAAAAAAGGAAAATGTATAATAATAATAATACATTTCCACTGTTGGAAATGTAATTAATCACAAGGGACATACTACCACATGTGGTGGATGTGTCCCAAAGCAAGAGAATATTGGCTTAAAATTAAAAAATGGTTGGAGGAAATCACTGGAAAAAAAATTGATATGAATCCTGAATTATAAAACAAAACAAAAAAAAAAGAAATTCAATACGTTATACTCCACATAATTACGGCCGCTAGAATTTCATTTGCCCAAAACTGGAAACAACAACATGCTCCAACAAACACAATGATTATAAAAAAGGTGCTGGAGTATGCAGAAGCAGACAAGTTAACAAGGAAGTTCCTTCCTCTCCTTTTTCTTTCCTTCCCTCCTTCCCTCTCTCCTTCCCTCTCTCCCTCCCTCCCTCCCTCCCTTCTTCCTTCCTTTCTTTCTTTCTTTCTTTCTTTCTTTCTTTCTTTCTTTCTTTCTTTCTTTCTTTCTTTTGTTCTTTCTTTCTTTCTCTCTCTCTCTCTCTCTCTCTCTCTCTCTCTCTCTCTCTCTCTCTCTCTCTCTCTCTCTCTCTCTCTCTCTCTCTCTCTTTCAAAAACGCACCCCCCAAACCCCATTTTTTGCCTACCCCCCCTTTTTTTTTGACCTAGCAGGCTTCAGGAAAGCCTGCTGGGAGCAAAAACGGACCCCCACCCCACCCCCTTAAAAAAAAAGGTTCCGATGATCATGCGCCACAGCTGTGATCCTTGGAGCCTTTTTTTTACCTTTTAAAAGTGTTTTTTTACTACCTATACTCCGGAGCCAGTAGTAAAAAAAATGCCTAAAAGTTTTTAAAAACAGTTCCGACGATCAGCTGAGCGATGCAGGATCGTCGGAACTTTTTTTTTTTTTTTTTTTTTTTACTTTTTAAAGCATATTTAACTACCGGTTCTGGCATGTACCCCTGCATGCGCAGAGGGTACAAAACACATTACTTCCTGGTTAATACCAGGAAGTAACGACAACCGGGCGGGAGGGCGGAGTCTCGCTCCAGGATCGCTACTGGTTCTCCGAACCACCCGCCACGATCGCTACCGGATCGGGCAATCTGGTCCCACCCGGGAGCATTTCATCCCTGGGATTGCGCCCAGGCAGGTGGATGGGCCCCACCCCTAGGTCGCCACTACCGATTCGCCTGAACCGGTCCGAACCGGCTGAATACCACCTCTGGTACCACTCCTGAGCTCCATCCGGTAGTGTGGTATCCAGGGATATCCAATCTTGGCAACTTTAGGACTGACTTGTATTTACGACGGTGGCAGTGTCCCGGTGTCACGTGAACCCCTTTTGTGACCTTCTGACACACAAAGTCCATGGGGGGGGGGCGGGGGGAGCCAGATTCGCTTAACAAAAGTTTGACTAATTTAACTCCGGTGATTCATTTAGCAACACTAGCAAGAAGGATTGTAAAATTGTTAAGTTAACTCACTTAATGTTTTGCTTAGCAACAAGGACTTTGGGCTCCGTGGTGGTCGTAAGTCGAGGACTGCCTGTACTCCGCAGTTTCTAGGACAGTGATGGCTAGCCTTTTTGCCATCGCGTGCCAGGGGCCAAGGGGGAGGTCACACGTACGTGTGCCCACAGCCATTATTCTATGTGCCCCACCCCATGCATGCATGTGCGACCTCCCGTTCATCCTGCTCTCCCTACCACTCCTTGCATGCGATGGCACGGTGGGCCTAGTAGGCCCGTTTTTCTCTCTCCCCAGGCTCCAGAACCTTTCTAGGAACTTGGGGAGGGCAAAAATGGCCTTCCCCACCCCTCTGGACGCCCTCCGGAGGCCGGAAATGGCCTTTTTGCCAACTTCCGGTGGGACCCGAAGTCCCGTTTAGTGTTCTCCCCAGCCTCCGGAGCCTTTCTAGGAGCTTGGGGAGCCTTCCCTATTCCCCCCCCCTTGCAGAGGCCCTCCGGAGACCGGAAACTGCCTGTTTCCCTACTTCCAGTGGGCCCAGAAGGGCCGAAAATCAGCTGGCGCTGAGCTCACGTGCTCACAGATATGGCTACATGTGCCACCTGTGGCACGCGTGCTATAGGTTCACCATCACGGTTCTAGGCTCTCGGCCACAATGAAACCGTGATTCACGAACACACCGATGTCGTATCATCACATTTGTTGGTCTGAAAGTCTGTTTACCAGACACCTCCTGGTTTTTGGCTACCATAATCCAAGGAACTTAACTTATTCAGAGCCTCTGATGAGGGGTCTTTTCAATTCTTTCTCATCCTCTCCTCCCCTCCCCCCCGGATAGACCCTGGAGCAATTTTTCAGCATCCCTTGACGCATCCCGTCTCGTCTCTGGGCCAGCCAGTTGTGACGGATGTCAGAAAGTTTGTTCCCTGCATTCATTCATCGGCTTTGCAAAAGGTTACCCGATGAACGCGCCCTAAATTATTTAATCTAATGTAAAAACCAGAGCAGGCGAAGAAGACAAATCCATTTGTCTCTTGTGCGTTTGAATATGGAAGGGATGTTTACTTGGTGATCGAAGCTGAAACTTGATGCTTTCTTTGCAGGTAGAATAGATGGTGTTGTTAAAAGTCAAAAATCTATTTTTTGTTGTGGTTCTGTTGTGTAGGAAAGAAATACAGGCGGTCCTCGGCTTACAGGAATTCACTTAGTGACCGTTCGAAATTACAGTAGCACCATAAAAAGGGACCTAGGATCCTTTTTCACACTTAACGACTGTTGCAGCCTCCCCGGGGTCACGTGATCAAAATTAGGACGCTTGGCAATCGACTCGTATTTATGACGATTGCCCTGTCCCGGGGTCATGTGATCCCCTTTTGCGACCTTCTGACAAGCCAAGTCAATGGGGGAAGCCAGATTCACTTAACGACTGTGTGACTAATTTAGCAACAGCAGTGATTCACTTAACAACTGTGGCAAGAAAGGTCGTAAAATGGGGCAAAACCCACTTAACAAATTTCTTACTGTTTGTGTATATTGGTGGTGGTGGCCCTTTGAGAGCTGTGTGCAATTAAATTTCATTTTAATGTAGGCCAATTAGTGTATGTTCAAAGTGACAATAGACCTATTCTATTCTATTCTATTCTATTCTATTCTATTCTATTCTATTCT